>VYZP01000106.1:1987-17847 GCA_013400635.1 Hypocryptadius cinnamomeus
GGGAGTGAGTGGCGGGAAGGAGGAAGTGATGGAAGTGGCGGAAGTGGCGAAGGAAGGAAGGAAGGAAGGATGGAAGGAAGGAAGGAAGGAAGGAAGGCATAAGAAGGGAACATATGTTGATTGAGAGAGACCAAGAGAGTGTAAAAGTGATAAGCATTCACAATAGAGACAAGGGACACTTGAGCAAACAAGAGGTAAAGTGTGTATGGGGAAATGAAAGAGCGTGTCAGAGAGGGAATGCACACAATAGAGCAAGAAATTGAGGAAGAGAAAGTACATGAGAGAAATATGAGAAGTATGAGAGAAAGATGAAAAACAACAGGGAAAAGGAGAGAAAGCATACCAGGGACACACACTGAATGTCTGTGGGTGTGAGCATATGGGGAAGCCAGAGAGAAAATGAATATAAGCACATGAGAGGGGAAAGGTGCAACGGAAAGAATGACAAGGTGTCAGAGAGGGGAAAAGCAGAGGAAAATGGATGAAAAAATGAGAGAGAATTTACATAGAAGCTAATTTTATTAGGAATACACATGTGGAATCACAAGCATGTGAGAGAACAGGAAAGCACACAAATGAGATGGAAAGTTCCCAAGTCAGCACAGGAAGGGAAGAAAATGGCTGCATAAGGGAAGGATAGTGTGCCCAAGAGAGGGAAAGTATAAGCAATAGAGAGGAAGTGTAAGACTGTGAGATGGGGAATGTGTACCGGAGAGGAAAAATACATGCAGAAAAAGGGGGACACACTATAGAGAGAGGAGAGCATGCATGCAAGGAAGTAGAAACTTGAAAGATGCAGTATGAGGTAGAGAGGGTGTGGAATCATACACAAGTGAGAAAAGTATACAAGGGCAAGCAAGAAAAACTGCAGCAGACCAAAGGAAAAGCACATGCAACAAAGTAAAGGCATGAGAGAGAATTCTAGGAATTGAAAGCATTAACTAAAAGGAAAGCATAAAAAATAAACAGGGATGGAATGTGTGAAAGTGAGACAGATAGCATGAGCAAAAGAGAAGGGGGGAAGTCAAAGAGCAAGTGAAAGCACAGGTAAGAAAAAGGCAGCGTGCATGAAATTAGAAAAGTACAACCAAGAGAGACTGGGATACTACTCAACTGAAACTAAATGTGGTCAAGAGAAAGCATTAAAGACAATGAAGTATAAAAGAGGAACAAAATATGTGAGACAATCCACAAGAAAAGGAAAAAAATATGTAAGGAGTGCCATAGGGATAGGAAAATGCATATGAAGAGTAGGAGCCAAGACAAGCATAGTAGAAAGGGAAGCCCTCTGAGGCAAGTGTGAGAAAGCAAGCAAGAAAGTGAGAGAGGGAAGTGTGTGAAAAAGTGAAAGAGGGTAAGAAGGTGAAAGACATCTGATAGGGGGAGTCAAAGTACAGTGGGTGGGGGGGAAGGGATGTCCAGAGAGGGGTGAAGGGGGTGCAAGAGAGAGGGAAAGACCCCAGGAGAGACAGACTGATGGGGAAGGAGCATGTGGGAGTGATAGAACCTGTGTATGCCAGTGAGTGCCAAGGTGTGTGAGAGGCAAGAAGAGTAAGGAAGCAAGAGAGGGAGTGTTAGGGTGAATTTTGGAGGGAAAGTGAGGGGGCAGCAAGATGAACTAAATTATGGAAGAGAAAAATGCAAAGAGAGAGGGAACTAGCAAGTAGACAGTGAGAGGAGTGCTACTGAGTGAGAGACACACAAGAAGCACAACCAAGAATGACAGCATGTGCTGGGGCTAAAGTGCAAGTGAGTGACATGAAGCATGCATGGGAGAAAACCACAAGATGGCAAAGTCAGAGAGCATGATAGAAGGAAGAATGTGGGGAAGATGGAGAAAAACAAGAAATCATGTGCAAGAGGAAAGGAAAACAAAAGAGACAAAGAAGGGAGAAGGGAAAGCAAAAGGGAAAATAAAAGATGAAAAGGGGCAGCACGAGAGAGAGGGAGGAAAGGAGCACAGGAAATAGCAGTAGAGTAAGAGAGGAAGTGTAAGCAGAGAAGAGAACTGTGTGCCTTGTACAGCAATGCAAGAAAGGGGGGCAGCAGAAGAGCAAAGGGACAGAAGGCAAGGGTGTGCAAGAGAAAGATGATACACACAAATGAGTGAAGGTATGCAAGCAAGAGATAGAAAGCAAGAGAAGGGGTCAAAGTACATTCAAGAGAGAGAAAATGCACACTCAAGAGAGAGGGCATGAACACTGAGGACAGCAGTAAGGGCATATGACAGAGAGGGAAACATGCTGTGAGAGATGTTAAGCTAGAGGAAGTGTGAAGGGCAGCAAGTGGGACAAGGACAGAGAGCAATAGAGAGGGAGGTAGCAAGCTAGGGGGAGAAAGCATTAGCCAGAGGCTGGAAGCATAAGCAAGAGGGAAATCCAAGAGGAAAAATGTGAGAAAGGTAGGAAAGCATGAGAGAGGAGGTTAGTGAGAGAGAAAGACTTGACACAAGATAAAAAAGGAAACAGTATAGCACAAGAGAAAGAGAAAGCATGCAAGGGAAGCAAAGCATTAGAGAGCGAGCACAAAGTGTATGTCCAAGACAAAAACATATGCCAAAACATATGACAAAAACAAAATGCCAGACAGACAATAAACTGAATGACAGCATGAGGAAGATGTGTGTGACAGAGGGAATATGGATGAGGTGAAGATGGGGAAGGGGTGTAAGAAAGTGCAAGGTGAGCAAAACATGGCATCAGTAAACCATGAAAAGTTCAGGGGAAGCACATGACACAGAAGCACGGCAGGTGAGAAGGAAGCAAATCATATACTGCTGGGAAAGTGTGTGAGAAAGATGAGGCAAGTGACAGAGAAGGTGGGCGTTGAAAAAAGAGAGAGGTAAGGGGGAACTGAGGACAATAAGAAAGAGGGAATGAGGAGAGAGGGAAAGCAAGAGAAAAAGAGAGGGAGCAAGACAGAGGGATAGTGACAGCAAGAGAGAGGGAACAATGACACTAGACAAGACAGAAAGCACAAGTGGCATTGAAAGTGCAAACAGGAAGGGTAATTTTGTGGGACAGAAAGCACTCAAAAGAGGGAAGAAGAACAGAAATGAAGAATAGCAATACACGTAGGAGAGGGGAGTGCCAGAGAATGAGAACAGCAAGCAAGGAAAAGCACACATGGGAGATAATGTAAGCATGACAGGCAGAATTCATGTGAGCGAGGAAACACAAGACTGAGGAGAACGCATGTGAGAGGAAGGCTGTTGAGACAGATAAGCACAAGGTGCACCACACAGGAGTAAAGGACACAGAGAGAGGAAAAGGGTGTGGGAAGCCTGTGAAAAGGCAAGTGTGAGAAAAAAAAAGTAGAAGAGACAAATGATAAAGCCAAAGAGAAAGGGATAACAAAGGTAAAAGAGAAGGATACTCAGGGAGAATTACAGAATCACAGAATGAATTAAGTTGGAAAAGACCTTTGAGGTCATCAAGTCAAACTTATGAGCTAACACCACTTTATCAACTAAACCATGGCACTGAGTGCCACATCCAGCCTTTTTTTAAACATGTCCAGGAACGGTGACTTCACCACCCTCCTGGGCAGACAGTTTCAGTGCCCAATCACTCTTTCGTTGAAGAATTTTTTTTCCTGACATCTAACCTTATCTTCCCCTGGCGCAGCTTAAGACTGTGTCCTCTCATTCTGTCACTTGTTGCCGGGGAGAAGAGACCAACTCTCACCTGGCTACAACCACCTTTCAGGCAGTTGTAGAGAGTGGTAAGGTCTTCCCTGAGCCTCCTTTCTCCAGGCTAAACAACCCCAGCTCCCTATGCCATTCCTCACAGGACTTCTGTCCCAGACCATTCACCAGCCTCGTTGCCCTCCTCTAGACACGTTCAAGTATCTCAACATTCTCCCTAAATTGAGGGGCCCAGAACTGGACACAGCACTCAAGGTGAGGCCTCACCAATCCTGAGTACAGGGGAAGAAATCACTGCCCTGCTTCTGCTGGCCACACTATTGCTGCTATAGGCCAGAATGTCATTGGCCTTCTTGGCCCCCAGGGCACACTGCTGCCTCATGTTCAATCACCTGCTGACCAGCACCCCCAGGTCCCTTTCTGCCTGGGCACTGTCCAGCCACTCTGCCCCAGCCTGTGGTGCTGCAGGGGGTTGTTGTGACTCAAGTCTAGGACCTGGGACTCGGACTTGTTAAACCTCATATTGTTGGATTTGGCCCATCTATCCAGCCAGTCCAGATCCCTCTGCAGAGCCCTCCTAACCTCTAACAGATCAATACACACTCCCTGCTTGGTGTCATCTGCAAACCTACTGATGGTGGACTTCATCCCCTCATCCAGATCATCAATGAAGATATTAAACAGGACTGGTCCCAGCACAGACCCCTGAGGGACACCACTGGTGACTGCCCACCAACTGGATGTGACACAATTCACCACCACTCTCTGGGCCTGGCCATGCAGCCAGTTCTGAACCCAGCAAAGAGTGCTCCTGTCCAAGCTGTGGGCTGCCAGCTTTTCCAGCGGTGTCCTGTGGGGAGATGGTGTCAAAGGCATTGCTGAAGTCCAAATAGGCAACATCCACAGCCTTCCCCTTATCTACCAGGTTGTCACCTGGTTATAAAAGGAGACCAGGTTGGTCAGGCAGGACCTGCCCTCCTAAATCCATGCTGGCTGCATCTGAGCCCTGGGCCATCCTGTAGGTGCCACGTTACCACACTCAAGATGATCTGTGCCATAACCCTGCCAAGCACTGAGGTCAGGCTGACAGGTCTGTAGTGTCCTGGATCTTCCTTCCCACCCTTTTTGTGGATGGGTGTCACATTGGCCAGCTTCCAGTCATCAGGGACCTCCCCAGTGAGCCAGGACTGCTGGTAAATGATGGAGAGTGGCTTCACAGGCTCATCTGCCAGCTCCCTCATCACCCTGGGATGGATCCCATCTGGGCCCATAGACTTGTGAGCATCTAAGTGGCTCAGCAGGTCTCTGACTGCCTCCTCCTGGATAACAGGGGGACCATTCTGCTCCCTGTCCCCATCTACCAGCCCAGGAGGACAGCTGTCCTGAGGATAACCTGTCTTTCTGTTGAAAATTGAGGCAAAGAAGGTGTTAAGTAACTCTGCCTTTCCCGCACCTTTAGTTACTAAATTCCATCTCACATCTAATAGAGAATGGAGGTTATCCTTGCATCTCCTTTTGCCATTGATATATTAAAAATATATTTTTTTTTATTGGCCTTCACAGAATTGGCCAGATTGAGCTCTAACTGGGCTTTTGGCCCTCTAATTTTTTTCCTACATGGCCAGCAACTCCCTTAAACATTTCCTGAGACACCTGAGCCTCCTTCCAAAGGTGATACACCCTCTTTCTTTTCCTTAGCTCCTTCAGAAGTTCTTTGCTCACTCAGGCTGGTTGTCTTCCCCAACGGCTCATCTTTTGGCACATAGGGACAGCCTGCTCCTGTGCCTTCAAGAGTTCTGTTTTGAAGCATGTCCATCTGTCCTGGACCCCTTTGTCTATAAGGGCTGCTTCCCAAGGAACTCTATGAGTAAGTCTCTTGAATAGGCCACTCTCTGCCCTCTGGAAGTCCAGTGTCGACTTGACGCCCCTCCTTGTTTCACCAAATATTGAAAACTGTGATCATGAAAATTTCATGATCATTGTGCCCCAGGTGGCCTCTAACAAACACATCTCCCACCAGCCCTTCTCTGTCTGCAAACAGAAGGTCTAGCATTGTCCCTACCCTGGTAGGCTCGCTCAACATCTGCAACAAGAAGTTGTCTTCCACACACTCTAAGAACCTCCTAGACTGCCTCTTCTCTGCTGTGTTGAGTTCCCAGCAGGTATCTGGCAGGTTAAAGGCACCTACAAGAACAAGGACTGGTGATTGTGAAATGTGTTCCAGCTGTTTATAGAATAGTTCATCCACCTCTTCATCCTAGTTGGGTGGTCTATAACAGACGCCCAGCAGGATGTCAGCCTTGTTGGCCTTTCCCTTGATTCTTAACCACAGGCACTCAACTCATTAATCTCAAGTACTGTGGTGTCAAGAGCCCCCCTAATACACAGAGCCACCCCCTTCCACCTCTTCTCCCTTTCCTGTCTCTTCTGAAGAGCTTGTAGCCATCCATTGCAGCGCTCCAGTTATGTGAGTTGTGGCACCACATTTCTGTAATGGCAACAAAGTCACAGCTTTCCTGCTGTACCATGGCTTCCAGCTCCTCTTGCTTGTTACCCATGCTGCACACATCAGTGTACATGCACTTCAACTGGGCTGCTGATTTCAGCCCTGCCTCAGGCTTACCACCCATGGGCTTGTTTCTGGAGAGCCTAGTTGCATCTCCTTCCCTCTCTGAACGCAGTTTAAAGCCCTCTAAATGAGTCCTGCCAATTCATGGGCTAGAATCCTTCTGCCTTTAATAAACAGAGAAAGCCCATCTGACTCCAGCAGGCCATGTGCTGTAAAAGCGGCCCCATGATCAAAGAACCCAATATTCTGCTGATGGCACCAGGCCACTTGATGATATCGTGGATTCTCATGTTCTTTTCATCATTCATCCCTGACACTAAAGGGACTGAGCAGAACACCACCCTGCCCCATCAACCACTTGACCCAGAGCCATAAAGTCCCTTTTAACTGCCCTGACACTCCTCTTTTCAGTCTCATCACTGTCAGCCTGGATTATCAGCAGAGGGCTGAATCAGCCCAGGGAGTCTCCTGGTGATATCCCATACCTGGGCCCCAGGGAGGTAGCAGACCTCCCTGCAGGATGGGTTTGGTCAATATACCGGGCCCTCTACTCTCCTCAGAAGGGAGTCACCTCCTATGACTACCTTTCTTTTCTTTTTAATGCTAGAGGTAGTGATCCATCTTACAGATGAAGTGTAATTTGAAGGCTCTCCAGGCAGATTATTTTCTTCAATATCATCTGGCTGACCCTCTGGATCCAGGCCTCATACCTATTCTGAAGTGGCACCTGGGCAGGTGATGGGGGTCAGGAAGAATTTTTTTTAAGTCCCCAAGAAGGAACCCATTTCCATTCTCCTTCATCTACTAGGTCTCCTCCTTCTGGCTGACTGTAGGAGGCATATGAGTCCTCTGGCTCCTGGTGGGCTTCTCTCAGGCATAGAAGGGTGAAACTCCACAATATTTCCCTTTCACTTTCCCTAATACTCCTTAGTCTTTCAACTTCCTCCCTAAGCTTGGCCACCAGACAGTGGAGATCATTCACCTGTTCACACCACAGGCAGGCATCTTCTGCACCATCCCCTGGTACTACTGACAGGCTCAAACACTCCTTACAGGACAGGGTCTGGACAGATGCATCCTTCTTGGGGGGTTCTGTTAGGGTTGGCACACTTTTACTAGTTATGGCATCATTTGGAGACCATCGCTGAAAAAAATCCCAAAACTAACCAACCAACCAACCCCCAACACAAAATACAAACCCCACTAGCAGGAGGATGACTGCAACCCTGCCCGTGTGAACTGCCATGCCACTCCCTCAAACACATGCCATACCCCTGCTCACTGTGCTCCCTTACAGTCTTCTTTTAATCACACCTCTGCACCTCTGATAGCCAGAGGAAGCCCCTCCCTGCACCTGAATCGCTGCTGAGAGGAAGGGGACCACCTGCTCAGCTCCCTTAGAGAGAAATCTGTGAGGAAAGGGGAGAACAAGCACATAAGGGAGCAAAAAAATGCCTGAATGGCATGGGAATGGGAAGAGATAGCAAGCAACAGGGGTAGAGAAAGTATGAGCAAGAGATTGCAAGCATGAGCAAGAGGGAAAGTGCACACATCAAAGCTGAAAAATGTGTCTGAGACGGAAAAGGGGAAGAAAGAATGACAGAGAGAAGAAAGAGTGAGAAGAGGAAAGTGCAAAAGAAAGTAACAACACTCAATACAGTCAAAGCATGTGACAGAGGGACAAAGAGCATGTCAGAAGCTGTGTAAGAGAGGCGAAGAAAGCATATAGGGAAGACCATGTGAGAGAGTGAATGTGAAAGGGAAAACATCTGAGATAGAGTAAAAGGAGGGTAAAGAGAGACACAGAGTAGAGAAATGGGAAATCAAAGGAGGGACAGAGTGAGGGGGAAGGGAGGGGAGGAAAAAGAAACAAGAGATTGAAAAGGGAAAGTGAGAGAAAGAAGGAGATTGAGAAAGAAGGGGAGAGAGGGATAGCATGAAAAAAGGTGGGGAAACACAAGAAAGTATGAGGGAGGAAAGGTACTAGCAGGAGAGAAAGGGATTGTGTAATAGAAAGCATGTTAGGGAGAGGAAGAGAGAGGAATAAGAAAGGGAAAGAGAAAGAAGAAACACATGCAAGACTGGGAAACTGCAAAGAGATGCAAAGTGCATGTGATCAAAAAAAGGCACCTGAAAAGTAGGAAAGCTAAAAGAGAAGAAAGTAGACAACTTTCGGAAACTACGGGAAAGAGATGGAAAATACGCAAGGGGAAAGATTACACAGGTGAAAGGTAAGCCAGAGACATAGAGAGAGCAAATGAGGGGGGTAATGAGAAAAAATAAAAATAAAAGGAAAATAAATCAAGCAGGAGAGAGAGAACAGTATGGGGGAGAATGGAAGAGAATGGGTGAAGGGGGAAAGCAAGACAGGTATGTGGACAGCAAAGCTTACCAAGGGCTCATGCAAGAAAGGGAGGAAAATCACAAAGCACAGGAAGCAAGAGCAAAAGGAAAACTGAAAGCAGAAGACAGGAAAATTGTGTAACAGGGAGAAAGCAAGCAACATGACAAAAGAGACTGGGAATGCAATACAGAGAAAGAAAATGCAAAAGAGTGAGAAGGAAACACAAGAGAAAAAGAAACACACAAGAGAATCAAAGTACATGAGACACCAAAGCAAAGCGTAAGAGAGTGTTGAAGTGTGTGCAAGAATGTGACAATGCATCCAAGAGACACAGGGATAGTGGGGGGCATGCTGTGCAGTAAAGGAGGGATAATGAACCAAAGAGAGGGGAAGACATGAGAAAGAGATACTTAGAGTATAAATGAGGGCAATAAAGAACATGCTTCAGAAATTGAAAAGTATTCAAGAGATGGGAAAACCATAAGACTGACCAGCAGAGCAAAAGAGGGAGAGGGAAAGTGAAGCAGAACAAGAAAGATAAATGCAAAAAACAGGAAAGATGAGGTGGGGGGAAGATTGTGTCCAAAACAGAAGACAAGTGAAGGGAAGGGAGTCAAGAGAAGGAAAGTGCATAGGGATACATACACGTACATACCACGATGACACAACATTCAGAAAGGCAGGTAACATGAGAGAGAAATGAACCATCTATGAGGTAAAGTGATGTAAGGGAATGTGTGTCAGGGAGATGTGAAAAGTGTCAGCAGAAGAGGGGGAAAGGTGAAACGGAGCAAAAGTACAAGGAAAGGTGAGCTATGGAAGGAAGCAAGGAATGTGTGCATTGAAGAGAGAAAACAGGGAGAAAGTGGGAAACCATGAGAAAATAAGCATGCTAGAGGGGTTGCTAGTGAGTGGGTGCGCATGAGGGAGATGAGGAAAACAAGACAGAGAAGAAAAGAACAACCAAGAGGGAAAGCTTACCAGAGAGTGGGAAAGTACGTCCAGTAGAATGGCAAAGCACATCCAAAAGAGAGGGAAAACAAGTCTGAGACAAATGGAAGGCTCAGGAAAGAGTAAGCCAGAGAGGGAGGAAGTCAGCAATCAAGAATGAAATAATGAACAGAAGACAAACAAGCAGCCACAAGCATGGGAGTGCACACAAGAAAGCAGAAAATTCTCAGTGATGGAGTGGCATGTGAGTCACATGCAAAGACAGTTTGAAAGAGAGGTAAAAGGATGCAGGGGGACAAGGCAGTTGAACACAAAAATCAAGCAAAAAAAGGTGGGTAGGAATGCCATGGGATGCAGGAAAGGGAATGAGAAAGATGAACAGGAAAGAGAGAAAAAAGGTAAACATGAGAGAGAGACAGCAGCAGATAGTAAGGAATAGCACAAAAACAAGAAAGCACAAGTGTGAAGGTGCAAGTAAAAGAGGAAAAATGCAAAAGCAGGAACATGTTAGAGGAAGAGGAAAAACCTATCAGAGAGAGAAGGAAAGCATATCTCAGAAAGAAGGGGAATTTGGAGACAGAAGAGAGAAAAATACAGAGGGAAAGTGAAAGCAAGAGAAAGAGAAGTCAACTGGATGACAGCAGGGAGAAAAAGTGAGGAACATAGAAAAATAGAAGAGAAGCATACAAGAGCATGAACATTCACAAAAACATAAGGGAAAAGCAAACCAGGAGAGAAGCAACATGTGTGTGAGAGGCTATGTATGTGAGAGAAAGGAGATGTGTTTAAGGTTGTAGCAGAGGGGAGGGGTCTGTGAAAGAGAAGGCTGATCAGAATAGAAGAGAAAGCACCTCTCCAGGAAGGAGACAGTTTCTTTGGGAAGGGGACAACATGGCCAAGAGGGAGTCAAAGGTTGAGAGGTAAGAGGGAATTGACTGAAAAAAGCACACTGCTAAGAGGGAAAACAGGGAAGGATAGAGACAAGTGGAAGGCAGAGGAGTCCAGAGAAAGCCTAAGACAAGCAGAGACAAAGGCAGAAGCACAAAGAGAAGAAAAGTAAGAGTGAGACTGGGAGGTAATTTGTGAGGAGGGGAGGGAGATAAAACACATCTAAGACAAAGAAAAAGCCCAAGAGACGGATAGAGAAAGGAAGGCAGTGGGATGCCAAGAGCAAGAAACAGCAAGCAGTGTAGGGACAGCACAAGCAAGGGAATGAAAGCATGAAGGAGAGGGAAAGTGCATGCGAGAATGTGTCAAAGAGGTGGGAAAGCGCATGAGGAATGGAAAAGTGAAAGAGACAAAGCAAGGGAGAATGTAAAAAGGCAAACATGGAAAAAAACATCATGCAGGAAATGAAGTGAGTGGGAGGCAAAACATCTCTGGAAGACAAGAAAAGCTGCAGGGCAGAGATACAAATGAGAGAGGAAAAGCCCATGTCATGGAGGCAGAAAGATAGGAGACAGAGCAAAAGAGACGAAAGAAGAGAAGAACAGAGGTCAAAGAGACATAGACTGACGGGGAAGAGCGAGGGAAAAAGAGATGCAGAGTGAGATGGAAAGTTCAGGAGGGAGAGGAATGGTTGGTGCTGTGACTGAGAAGGAGGGATAGTGAGCAGAAGAGAGAAGTACCAGTGAGGCAAAGAACGAGACAGCAAGTGACACAAGGGGGATAGTGAGAGACCGAAAGCTGTCATGAGACAAAGTTCAAGGAGAGACAAACTGATGGAAATGCATGAGACAAAAGATGGAAATGCATGAGAGAGAAGAATGTTTAGACACTATAAGAAGAGAAACTAGGAGAGTAAAATGCTTAAATTGACACAATGACTGCAAAGCACAAAAGACAAAGACGCAAAATGCATATGTGGGAGACAGAGTGGCAAAGCACACACACAAGAGGCAAAGTGCACATGCACAAGAGGCAAAGTGCACATGCACAAGAGGCAAAGCATGAGCACAAAACACTGAGGAGAGAGAGAGAAAGAGAGAGAGAAAAAAAGAGGGAGAAAGAAAATAAAGAAAGAAAAAGAAAGAGAGACGGGAAAGAAGAGGGAAGGGAAAGAGAGGGAAGAGAAAGGGGAAGGGGAAGGGAAAGGGGAAAGGAGAAAGGGTAAAGGACACAAGAGATAAAGCACAAATGAGGGAACAGCAAAGCATGGGACAGATAAAGCCCACATGAAAGACAAAGCATGTGAGAGAGAAGACAACACGCGTAAAGATGACGACATGCAGAAGGGAATGAAATATATGTAAGCAGTGAAGTGTACAAGGGAGGGAAAATGTAGGCAAGAAGAAACACACAAGTGGAAGCAAAGGTCAAAGCACAAGAACAAAGTGACAGAATAAGAAAGGGGAGTTCAGAGTTACAAGCAAAAAAAAGGCACAAGAGAGAGGCACAGCACAATATTCAGGTGAAAGGCAGGAGAGGCAAAACATGCAGGAGAAAGCAAGCATTGGATAGCAGGGAAAGCATGAGAAGGAACATTCATGCAAAAAACATATGGAATCATTTATGTTGGAAAAGACTCTTAAGATCTTTGAGTACAACCATGAACCCAGCACTATCAAGTCCATCCCTCAACCATGTCCCAAACTGCCACATCTGCACATCTAAATACCTCAAGGGATGGTGACCCACCTACTTCCCTGGGCAGCCTGTTTCAAAGCTTGACAGTCATTTCAGCGAAGAAACTTTTACCTAACATCCAATCTAAACTTCCCCTAGCCCAGCATGAGGCCACTTCCTTTTGTCCTATGACTTGTTGCTTGGGCGTAGAGATTGATCCCCACCTAGTAATAACTTCCTTTCTGGTAATTTTCTCCAGGCTAAATAATCCCATTCTCTAAGCTGCTCCTCATAGGACTTGTGCTCCAGACCCTTCACCAGTGCCACTGCCCGCTCTGGATATGCTCCAGCCCCTCAATATGTAGTGAGGTGCCAAGAACTGGACACAGCACTTAAGGTGTGGCCTCACCAGTGCCAAGTACAGGGGGACAATCCCTGCCCTGGTCCTGCTGGCCACTCTATCGCTGATACAGGCCAGGATGCCATTGGCCATTGTGGCCAACCTGGGCACTCAATGTTCAGCTGCTGCCAACCAGTACCCCCTGGCCCTTTTCCATCAGGAAGCTTTCCAGCCATTCTTCCCCCAGCCTGTAGGTTGATCCAAGGGTACGACCTGGCACTTGACCTTTTTGGGTATCATACCACTGGCCTTGGCCCACCGATCCAGCCTGTCCAGATCTCCAGGGCCTTCCTGTCCTCCAGCAGATCAACACTTCTACCTAACTTGGTGTCATGACTTGATCCCCTTGTACAGATGACTGATAAAGATACAGATGAGGGGGAGACAAAGCAAAGCACATGAGAAAAAGGCAAAGCCTATCAGAGAGAGGGAAATGTGGGTGCAGATACAAAAAGAGAAGAAGCTTCGCAGTGAGAGGGAGAAGAGATGTGGGAAAGGAACAACAGAGAAGAGGAAGAGGAACAGCTGGAGATAACGACAGAGGGGAGAGAGGAAGGGAAGCCACTCTGTTTTGGGAAGGACTCAAGAAAGCTTGAAACACAGACAGAAAATCCTCAAGAGAGAACAAATGCAAATCTAAGAGGGAGGAAAAGCAGGTTTAAGACAAGCCAAAAGCAGGGTATGGCTGGAGGAAGCTCTACAGATTTAGAAAAAAAACTATAGAGATGGAAAGGACAGAGAATGAGTGGGAAGAAGAAAGCACAAGTGAGAAACTGCAAGCTTAAGAGAGGCATAGTGCATGCAAGAAAGTATGTCTGTCAAGAGACTGGAAAGCATGCAAAGGAGAAAGCAAAAGATAAAGAGACAAAAGGAATGAGGGAGGGAAGTCCTAGAGAAAATGGCATGTGAAAGAAGAAGGGTGGGGGAAAAGATGATTACTCAGGTAAAAGATTTAACATGGGACAGCGAAGGAGAGTGCAAGCAATTTGCATTGGAAAGTATTTGAGTGCATGTGAGAGCTGGAAAATCTGTGAGGCATGGGAAAGTGTGCAATAAAGGAGAAAAGCTACAAAAGGGAAAGGAAGACACAAAAAGGAAAAACAAGAGGCATAAGGATGCTCAAGAGAAAGACACAAGAGACAAACATGCACCAGAAAGCAAGAGAAAAACAAAGCACATTCAAATGAGAGAGTGAGATCATTTGCATGCTTGCAAGAGGGAGAAAGTGCATGAGCAATGAGAGTCGCATGCGTGAGAGGGGGAAGCATACAAGGGGGGAGCTGCAAGACAGGAACACTCAAAAGAAGAGAAGTGTGCCAACCAGGGGAAGAGCATAAAGGTGAGGGAAACAGGCGAGAGAGAGGGAGAAAGGTATGCGAAAGAAGGGGAGAAGTGTGTGAGAGAAGACGTAAAGAGCACATAAAGCAGGAAGAACACATACATGAGAAGGAACAAGCACAATTGGGAGATGGAAAAAGTGAGTAAGAGAGAAGGGGAAAAGCCATGATGGGGAGTCAGGGAGCTATGAAGTGTGAGTGAGAAGTGTGTGAGAAGGAAAGGTCATGCAGAAGCACGAAACAGGAAGAAGCAGGCTTGCAAGGGGCAGAACCATGAGAGTGACAGGAGAGCACTGAGGAGGAGAGCATGAAAGTGGGGAAGCCCAGGAGAGAGAGGTAAGCATAGCCAGGACAGGAAGCACATGCACAAGAGGCATGAAGCAAACACATATGGCAAGTGGGAAAAGTCTGCATGTAAAAGAGGTGGGAAACCCAAATATGAGGGGTGATGAAAGCACAGCCATGAGAGACAGGCGACGTGCAAGAAGGGTGTCTGACAGGGTAGGAAAGCAAGAGGGATGGGGCAGAGAGAAGACAAGTGTAGCACCAACAGAGAGAAAGAGAGAGACTGACACAGTGAAAGAGGAGAATGAACAGAGGTGTTAAACCACATCCAGGTGCCTCAGTTTGACTGGGACACCTCATATGCATAAATAAATATTTACTCTTGTAATTTTGTGCTTTCCATCTTGGTCTCTCTCCTCAGCCAGCATGCAGCAGTCTTATCTTGATGCAAGTGTGAGAGGGAGAGATGTGATGCACATGCAAGTGAGAAAAAGTATGAAAAACAGGTGCAAAGTGTGTCCGAGAAGGGAAGTTTGGGGCGGTGTGGGGTGGTGGTAGCAAGCGGATAACAAGAGAGGAATAGGGAAGATACCAAACAAGCTAAAGAAAAGGATACAGAGGAATGAGAGGAGAGACAGCAAGCAAGACATAATGAAGGACAGTGAGTCAGAGACAGCAGGAAAGCACACAGCAAAATGAAACTTCATTTTATAGCAGCACCAAGCTTCACAGCTCTTCATCTACTATCAGCTGGGCTGACTAATCAAAATTTTCTTACATGGCAGTGTAGAAAAACCTAATCCCTTTCATACAAGCTTACTAAAATTCCACTTACTGCAGAATGATGTGGTTTTTGAAAATAACGTACTACACAACCACCTATTATCCTGCAACTCTGAGGAAAGTTAGTTTTCCTCTGTTAAGTTCCAGTAAGCATAGTTCAGTAACAACAGGAAGGACTGCAGTAAGTTTATTTACAGACACAAAACTTAACCAACCTTTCATTATTATATTTTCAGCTTTTCAAGTCCTCTTAGAATCCTGCTAACAGTTTCTGACTAGACTGTCATTATTCTCTGAGGATACTCTGCATGCCTACCATTGGAACACAAAACTTCCCCTAGGCTACTCATGTCCAACATGGTTAATACTTATTGTCTTAATATATTCAATAAGCTTTGCATGTATTAACATTTAATGAACTCTTTTGTGCAAGCAACTTTGGGAAATCTAACCATAAAGGATGGCAGAAAAATACTGTCTTGCAACACAGAGGTTCCAAACAAAAATGAAGACAGAAAAGTGGTACTACATATTTGCACTGTAGGTAGTTGCAGTCTAAAGATGCAATGAGAACTGTCAACTCAGCTATGTGCTCTTGAGCAAAAGTCACATGAAAACCAGAAGAACAAGAGGAAGAAGACAATGTAACCATGACAACCTCAAATAAGAGCTTGGGCAGAAATAAAAAAGATTTTCGGAACCCTTTCAATTCAGTATTATCCACAAAGAAAAAGTGATAGACTATTTCAATTAAAAAGTACAGCTGACGTTACTCGCAGTGGTCTCTACCTAAGACTGCAGTTCTGCTGATGAGAACAAATCTCATAGCAATTGCAATCAACAGCGTCAGTAAGACCACCTAAAGCCAAGTGAATAAGTCTCAATGATTTGGGCAGTAGCTAGCACACTGGAAGACAAGTTCTCAATTACGGTCACCAGTCATTACTGGAAAGTAAACCTCATGTTGGATATGCCAACTC
>VYZP01000108.1:0-47777 GCA_013400635.1 Hypocryptadius cinnamomeus
AAATATATGTGTGAAGAATACAGAGAACATGTCAAAGAAAAAAAGGCAGAACCCAAATGGCATTCTGAGGACCTGCAGAGCAGGTGCTTGAAGAGCACTTGACATAGCAGAGTGGTTTTACTGAAGGCCATGAGGTCTGTGCTCTCTGGTCCTGCCCATCCCATTTTCCGTGCCTCTCTTTTGATCCTAAGCAGCATGGAATTCATTTTCAGGTGGATTCAGTTGGATTGTGGGTATGGGCTCATGGGACACTTCTGCAAGGGAGACCTACTTCTCCCCTTTATGTATGGGTATAAGGACAGGGAGCACAGAAGGTTCCCACTGTCTCATTTTTTTGTCTGTTTTGTTTTTGTGGGTTTCTTTTTGTTTTTTTGGTTTGTTGTTTGTTTTCTTTTTAGTTTGGTTTTGATTTTTTCCCTCTCTCCCTCCAGTTCACGAAAGAATTATTTTCCACTTCTCTCCCCACCTTCCCTGTTGAGGTGTGTGGGCACTGGAGACGAGGCAGGTGATTCTTTGGCTTTTAGCTGTTTCTTTAAAGGCATTCGAATGCTTTTTTCTTTTTGTCAAGACTTTTGAAAGTCTGTTCATTGAAAAAAATGTGTTGAGCCATAACCTGTAGTTGAGACTGCCCTACCATTTGTTATGTTTGCTGTTCTATAGTTGCCTGGCTTTGACACCTCGGGATCAGATTTTTTTCTGCTTAGAGGGAGTCTCAGATGAATATGGACACTTTCACCAATTCCACTTTTATGAGAGAAGAGCAAGGAAAAAATGCTTTGATCATCTTTTAAAAACCCCACCAATATAAAAAAGCATCTTTTAAATTGCATGTATTTTTCTTCATGCTCAAAATTTGGAATAAGGAGAGGTGTTTTTTAATGTGCCTTTGGAAATTGGCCTGTGCTTGGTTAATTAAATAACATTGAAAAGACTGTAGCTTTCTCCACAATAACAAAAACCCCAAAACCTCTGCATGTTAAAAGCATGCAATAGTCCATATTTATTAATATCTTCAAGAAGGTGATGAGCAGTGATGATGAAACAGAGATATGGGAATATAAGAAAGGAGCAGGCTGAAGAATACAGGGCAAAAACAGATCAAACATATAAAGAATCAACAGAGAAGAGCATGCATGTTTGTGTTTGTATTTTCCCAGAATATGCTTGTTTTGAAGTGATTAGGTGTAACTATTAGATCTGTGGTAAACAATACAAGTTGACCTATTAATACACCAGAAAAGTTACCCTGACAATAGANCTTATGTTAAAACCTTAATGCTCTAACAAAAAAATTTTTTTTTTTTTTTTTTTTTTTTTTTTTAAAGGAGGATGTCGTGCACTCTCACCTGTACTTTAAGGGTGGAAGGAAAGGCAAATAATTTTTTCCTTCACTGAGTGCAAATGAGGCACCTCTGTGAACAACCTAAATAATTACCACTGAAGGCCAAAAACTCTGTTTTCTAAGAACTTGACCTGTATATCACAAAGGAGAGGTATTCAGGCAGAGCAGCTTGTGGGTGGTGTTGGGGAAAAAAGAGGTGTGGGACACTAGCTAAAGCAGGAGGCCGACAGCTGGGTGATCTCAGTCTCCATTTCTGACTGCCTACTACATTATTTCATGAATCATGACCTCAATTCTCAAGAGAAGCTTCCAGCAACCCTTGGGTACGAATTCCTCAAATTGTGGGGTCATTGGGGGCTGGGACAACAAAAAGAATTTGTTGCTTCTGCCTGAAGCTGACATACAATGAAATGAGAAGATAATGAAACAGACCTAGAATTAAGTTTTATGGCATTTGATTGCATTTAAGCACTGAAACCTTGCTGAATTTTTTTTTCCTCCTGTTGTTCTTAGATGAAAGGAATAATAGTGCAAATGAAAACCTGAAATCTCTGTGGGGCAATTATTCTGGCCCTCTATGGAAAAACAAGGTGAAACCTACATGGAGTTGGACATTGGATTGTCCATGACAGCATTAATTTATCCACTCTGCTTTAGTTGGAATGGAGATGCACAATGCCTGCTGACACAAAGAACTCTTACTTTTGATTCCTGATGTGCCAAAAATTCAAGCCAATGCTATGGAAAGAGTGCAATGCAGAGGTTTGTGTGTGTGTGAAGAACACAACCTTTTTTGATTGGTGTCTTCATAACAATTGATTCATTTTTATGCTAATTTTTTTCTTTAAACAGAATGCAGTGTGTAAAATCTGCAATTCAAGCCATACTGAATGCTGCCAGCTGCTTCTTTTTATGAAAGATGAATTTTCAAATAGATTTGTAGCTCCTTTATTTTTCAATTAGTAAGGAAAAAAATCTAAACAATTACTTTTATAAACATTTCTGTTTATTTCATTTAACCCCAAATGACAATTTTTTTTCCTAGTTATTTGATATGAAAATTTGCCTGTCACATGTGTTCATAGGTCCATGCTTTTTCTGGAGGTGATCTTCACACTGAAGTATCTGAGCATCTTTTTTATCATTGACCACCATGGTGGTGTTAATCATCATCATGTTTTATTAACTAGTTCATTAATTAAAAAAAACTCTTAAAAAGTTTAATGTGGGGAAGAGTGTTTTTGAGGAGATAATAAAGAGTTTAAATGAATGTGTAGTTTACATTAGAAATCTGAAAGTAAATGGGTACTAAATAAGTTTAATTTTGTGATTATTGTGTTAAAGCAGTTGCTAAAGAAGTTTTGTATGTTGCATAAAACAATTTTATTCCTGAGTGAAATTTATTTAAAGATTACACTGAACCTCAGCTCTTGCTCATTTTTGAAGCATGTTTTGAGGTGTCATATTCAGAGCTACAGCTCTCACCACCAGAGAACGCAAAGGAGTGGCAAACTTTCAGAACGGAAAGTTTTAAAAGTACTTTCCTCTTCACAGCAGTGAAAAACTAATAATTCAAATATTAACCCATATTTAATTTGAATTGGTAGAAAAACAGTAAAAAACCTTGCATGACCAATGGATATTTATAGTCTGTATTAGTTATTCTGACCTAACACACCCTGGTACCAGGGTATGCTTCTCACCTTCTGTGCATGCTGATATGACCCAAATGTGTCCTAGGATTTATATTTTATAGCTTCCACTATGCCATTTTTTTCTAACATTTTTGTTTCTTCAGCTTTACTCAAAATTGCTAATATTTATGAAAATTGTGAGAATTATTATTTAGAGTGTCCTTTCATGGAACTAAAAGCATTTCTATTTGGAGCTTCTGTGTTTCAGCTGTAAGAGTAATACAAGCCCAGAATCAGCTCTATCCTTCTGTCTGAAGCAGAGCTGTGAAGTATGAGTATCCATTTGCATATAAACAAATATATATTGCAAGTTTTGCCCTTTTTCCCATGGATTTTCTATGTTTAAAATATGGTTTTCAATCATAGAAAAATTCTGATCTTGCAGAAATCACCTTGTGAGAGCAAAGCACGCTGCCATAACTTCTTTTAGATAAGTCGCCTTATTTTTAACATGCAATTTAATGTAAGAACATGGAAATTCTCTCTGTATTTTTGATGTGTGTAAATCCAAACTCACACTAAAATGGTGGTCCTGCCTCCCTTTTCTATGACAAATAGTTTTGTGTCAGCATATAACTCCTTTACAATATTCCTTTCAAATAATACTCTGGTAGCTTTTGCCACAAAAGGGATTTTCTTGAAACAAACACAACCTAGTGTGATAATTTGGTGGTTTATATAATTTTTAATCATTGAGCAAGCAGTGAAAATTAAATAAGCAATCTTTACCTGAGAATGATTATTTAAAGCAAAGCTATTAATAAAATCCTCTGACAGGTGGAGGCACTTAGTAATATCAATTAGTTCTCTCTTTAGATATGAAGTATTCATTTTATAAATTTATTTATTGTCTATATAAAGTTTGTTCCGTCTTGAAAAATGGCTTGCTATTGGGAATCTTGCTATTCATTTGGAAGAATATTCTGTAGGTGATATGGACAGGATTTCAACAGTTTGAGGGGAAAAAAGAACAAGTGGTTATGTTTTGCAAACATGAAGATGAGGCTGAGTTTTGGATTAAGAAAGAGATTAAGAGATGGCTTTGTGGAAATCTTCTATTCAGGTACAGTGTTTGATATGTGGAGATGAGAAGTTATCATAGGCATTGCTAGAAATGCATGGTTTTTTTTCTGTAATTCCTTATTTCTTAATTATCTTTCTCTGTTAAAGAGAATTAACATTGTTAATCTCTGTGAAATCTTTTGGGGACTCAAAGGTAATTTGTTCAGGTATAGAACAGTCATGAAGGGCAGAAGTAGAATTTAATTGTAAGAACTTAATTAATCATTCAGGTTGCTTGGCTGGTGATCTGCATGAAAGCTGTAAAACAGAATAAATACCAGTAGCTGTGAATCATATCAGCATGGGGACGTTAAAAAAATCAAATGCTTTGGAGTTTTTTTCCCCCCAGGCATTTTAAAAAGTCACCATGCTCTCAGTGTACTGAAATAGAGCGGGGAGATCTGATTTCATGTTCCTTTTGCTCTGTGTTTGGGGTGCACAGAGGGAGGCAAACACCTGTGTGTTCCTCTCTGCAAAGGAGCAGTCAGGTGGTGCACCAGGTATTCTAAACAGCTCCAACAGGACTGGAGTTGGAAATTTGGTGTCTATTCATTTCTAAAAGTAGATATTTAGTCAGTCTGAGAAAATCCAAAGGGAAGTTCTGGAAAAATTCCACTTAGATTTTATAAAACTAGTGCCAAATAAAAGTAATTGGAATATGAGGGTATTACTCTGATCTGGTTCTAGTAAATGCTAATGGCAGAGACAGTGGTGGTGGTTTTTTCCTTTACTACATTTTTGTGACGGGGAATGTGCTGGGTTTTTTGTTACTTTCTTATTGAAGAAACAGTAATACACCACCCAAATTCACTTCTAGTTAAATGTAAACAGGTTAGACTATGCCTAATCTCTGAAAATATATGCTAATATAGACTTTCTCTTAGACATGCCAACCTTTTATTTAATATGCTGTACATTTTTGTTCAACCTGTAGTTTTAAGTTTTACTGGCAACAAGAAAAAGACGTTCTCCAATGCAAGTGATTTTGCACCATGTGGTTGAGTCAACTGAGTAGCTGGAGTGAGTTTGGAAAAGGGAATTATAGCCAGTTCCAAGTCAGGGGGAGATCAATGTCTGAAAAGAGGAGAAAACAACGAAGAGAATTAATAAGGTAGTGGCAGAAAAGGGAAAATTTTCCATGTTTTTTTGATTATCCAAGGAGCTTTGGGAAGATGCACTCAGCTGAATTACATTTTTCAGGGTAATATATTTTGTAAAAGTCTGTGGCTTCAGATTTTTCTTGTGGTTTCTGATGGATCATGTCACAGGAAGTTTAGTAAAAGCAGCCATTTATTTTCTTTTTTTTTATTTTAGATTTGCTATTTGTTGAAGTTTGTTGAGGTCTGTTGAAGTCCACACCTGGAAATACATTTTATAGTGCAGTGGTGGGATCATGGCACCATTGTCAGCATAGACCTTGAGACCATAATGAACTCAGAGATGCTATTTACAAATCATGTCCCTGTGCTTGCTTCCCCTTTGATTCTGAAAATATCCATACTGATCAGAGAGTGAATGAGGAGGAGAATTCTCTTGGAATTCTTCCTTAGGCAGTGCTATGTTGATAAGGCAGTGTTATGTTTTATTCCTGCATCTGCCTTGCCCTGGTCCAGGTATGTGGTTAGGAAAAGTCAGTATTTCCCTGTGTGTAACACTTCTGGAGCATGGAGTCTGCACAGAACCCTCTGTGTTGCTGACTTGTTATTCAGCATCACACATAGGTAATTATTGTTCTTGTAAAATAAAAGCCCAATACTTTGACAGGGAATTATGAAGAATGTTATTTGTGTTATGTCTTAAGTTATAGCAAGGGCTGGCTTATGTTTTCCTTGCAATAACTCCTTTATTTCCCCTCATCCACTGCAATATGCTGCAATTTTGCAATATTGCAATTGCAAAATTGCAATTGCAGTATGCAATACACAAAATGGTGTAAAAGGTGTAGGGAATGGTGGTCAGTTTGTGCTCTTTTTCCTTCCCCTGCCAGGGCAGGCTGCAATGACAAGTGGAGGAATTTCACTCTGGTGAAATCCTTGCCCACATAGGAAGAAGTGCACAGAGAAAAATCATGTTTAAAATCCCTGGGGTTCGTGTGTTGTTCTTGGTAACCTGGGAGTCACCTGAATTAAAGCAGCTTTTGCAAGAATGTCCTAAGAGAGACCTCATTAAAAGCCCAGATCCAGAGATGCTGAGCAGTCCTGAGACAGTTGTGTTCTGGAAGGTGAAGGAAAAGGGTATGGCCTGGAAGCATCTATTCCTTGAGGGGCTACTTCAGGAACTGAGGAACAAGCTGGGGAGTGTTTGACTGCTCTGGAAGGGAAAAAAATCCCCCCCCAAAAGGGAATTCCCCGTAAGTTCTGTGGCTGCTGCACCTCGCACGTGAAATGTCGGAGTTCCTGCGTCTCGTGCTGGTGCTCCCTGGCTGCCTGTGGCCTCACAGGCTGGCCAACAGCCCTGGAGCAGATGGACATTGGCCCACTGTGCCTCTTCCTGGTGTGGTGGCCTTCCTCCTGCACCACTGCCATTGCAGGGCAGCTTCAGGTGTGGTACAAAGCAGGAGGTCACCACGATTGAGCCAGGCTGAGAATCAGGCTCCTGACCCACAGCTACTCCTGCTCTCCCTGCATGAGAAGAAAGGGGGGTTGATTTCAAAGGTGTAAATGCTGTTGAGTTAAACCTAGGATTTCATTTCCCTGGAGTGAATCTATGTAAAGAATAGAAGGGCTCCCCCTCTTTTGCTTTCCCCCTCCCATGTATGTATTTCAGTTGTGCTTTTTTTTTTTTTTTTTTTTTTTTTTTTTTTTTTTTTTTTTTTTTTTTTTTTTTTTTCACTTCACTTTTGGTGGGTGTTTTTTTTTTTTTTTTTTTTTTTTTTTTTTTTTTTTTTTTTTTTTGTTTTTTTGGTTTTTTTTGTTTTAACACCTGTAAATTGGCGTGGTGTTTTTTTTTAATATCTACTTCTTCAGGTCAGAGCATTTGCTGATGGAGAGAAGCTTTTAGCCATATGTTAAATGTACATGCTGTCAGACTCAAGTGCAGCTCTGGGATTTAAAAGGAAATTTCAAAGCCCTGCTTTTCCTGCCTCTTACTGTGGTGTCTGTGTTGTTGGGCTCTTCAAAGGGATTTATCAGAGCGGTGATGTTGTGAGAGGGCTGTAGACACAGTTCCAAGGAGAAGCATTAAAATATTTGCCTCGGGGAGAAATGAAAATATCTGAATGTTTTCAAAGAGTAAGTAATTCTTCTATGCCCATGCAAATTGTAAATAACAGGTGCTCCAAGCACTATTATTTGAGTTGTGTTTTGCTCTGGGAATTCCCACTTTCCATCTTTTGCCTGAACAATATTTTAAGAGGTGTGCATACACAAATGATATAATTTTACTTCTCACCTTTAACAAAGGCAGAAAGCCCCCTCTCCCTAACCCCCATTCTCATTTATATTTGAAAGAAAAGAATGCTCTCTCAGCTGTCAACTAAGAAAAGAATGCTCTCTCAGCTGTCAACTTGCACAGAGACTGAATCAGCTCAGGTCTTGGGCAGTGGCTTCTGAGTTCTGAAGACTGGACTTACATGGTCCTTTGCCTGTGGATACACCCCAGAAAGTGCAAGTGGAATTTCTGAGTTCTTATCTCAGCCTAGTGAGAGGTTTTCCCCATGGCACAGGAAAATATTTAAAAGCTGTAGAGTTTTATAAGTGAAGATCTGATCAAAATGTCATCAATAGGTCTGGCTGCTATCCCCAGGCTGGCCTCTGATTTCATATTCTCTTGGGCAAGGTATTTAACACATGGTTTCCTCACCCAAAATATTCAAGCAATATCTTTTGGGGACAAAAACAAGATCTTTAGGTGACAGGAGACACTGAAGGGCAAAAGTCATGCTTTACCATGATGATTATTCTTCTCCTGAGAAGGTGCACTTTTCAGTTTTAACACTGCTTGGTGATGATTAATCGAGTTGTGCGGATTAAATTTTCAGTGAGAGTTATGAGATACTTTCCTAAAGAATAATGCATTTTAAATGTTATGTGAGATTTAAGAATTAAAATTTTATCTCGTATTTCAAGGAATTTTAAATGACCTTCAGACTGAGCCAGCCAGTGGTTTGAATATGCTAATGAAATCACTTTGCTGGCAAGATGTTTTGTTTGGTAATGAAACACAAAACTGCTGACCGTGTTGAGCTGCTGCTGTTTTTCTGTCTAAGACAGGAATATTCATCCATGCAGTGTGTGCAGGCAAAGTTCAGGGATGAATATAGATGACCAGGATTTTCTGGGAGCTCATAGAATGGTGTCCTTCAGGTTTTGATCTTTGTAACCAGCTGATGACCTTTATTTTACACTGATAATGAGAGAAAGTGCTGTTACTCTATCACTCCTCTCCATGAATACAGAAAATAATTGAGTTCTCATCACTAATCATTTTAGTGAAATCAGAAAGTCCCATTTAACCCTCATCTTGTACTTTCACTGAGTAATGTTTCTGAAGTATTGTGAGAATGTTTACTGCTTAATTCACTGCTCAGTGAAGATACCAAAGTCTGATTCCAATATTTTGAATGAATTTCAGTCTTTTGGGGGCTGTTTTCTGTTTGGTTTTTTCCTGCTTGATTGTTCATTTTCATTAAACTCAGCCTAGAGGAATGTAAGTAAATTTCCAGGTTGAAGTATGAACATTACAATTGTCTCGGTAAAAAAGAGCAAAATGTATCTGCACAGGTTGTGATCTAAAGTATTAAAGTTGTTTAAAAAAATGAAAATCCAGACCTCAGAAGATTCAACTGAATTTTAAAAAATCCACAGATTTCCTTTTTATCTTGTGTGTTTACTACTGTAAACCTTAAGTAACATTGTATAAATTATCACAAATATGGATAAATTCCAAAAGGGTGGATGTCTGAAGTTGCAGTTTGTCTGGGAAGTTTTCCTCCCACAATTTATTCTGTTTGTTCAATTTACCTCATATAGTGCTCACAATGCTGCAGATCAAAAAACTTGGATATTTTTCTAAGATAACCTCAGGTAGTGAAAAAAAAAATAAAAATAAAAAAAAGAAAGCTCATGAAAGAAAAAAAAAAAGAAAACTCATGAAAGATGCCCAGAGCATTAAGAGAGAATTTTGATACCATTTTTGAAATTCTGAATAAATGTTTATCAAAGCTGAAAGTTTCCATTTAAATTTGTTGATTTGATTTAATGCCAAAACTTCTGAAACTGAAGATTTTGCTTTTAGTTTTAGAACAATTTTAGAGCTGAAAATTGTTCATCAGTTCTTCTGGTCGGATATCCAAATGTAGTTGGGAACATATCATCCAGTTTCTCTTTCGTGTGACACATAACGAGGGAGGAGTGGGGAGTAGGGACAGGAGGCACGAAGCAGATGAGCACAGCAGAGGCTGATTTTTATTCCAGGGGGAGGAAAAAAGAGCATCCTCATTATTCAGTACATTCCCTGTGAATTTTACCACATCCTTGTCCCAAGCTTCCTATAAAATTGACCAATGGGCACAAGTATTAATCAGTCTCACAGAACCTTATTTCAGCTGTTGCCTATTATGTGCTCTCAGACTTCCCTGGAGAGGCTTGGGCATGTGAGGCATACACTCACCTCTGCCTGTGAACCATGGAAAGTGCCTGGGCTAGACAATTTTCTTGGTTATTCCTTTTATTTAAGTTAATTTTTAAGAGCTGGAGATGGGGCATGGAGATGCTCGTGAGGATTGTCTTGCTATAGCACAAAATTTTCTGTGACGCACCAAGGGCTGGACCAACACTGAGACCATGAAGTTCTTTTCCCCAGGTAAAAGCAGAAGGTGCAAGCTGCCCAAAGGTGGCACAGGCTGTAATGCCAAAGGCATCTTGCTGTGGTAAACAGCCATGGAAGAATCTTTTGAGCCTTTAAATGTACTCTGAACCTTTCAGGATTTTTTACTTCCTACAAGTAAATTTCTGAAACCCTTTCAAGAGATGGTGAGGGTGGTATTCAATGCCCTGTCTGGGAACTAAAAAGAAATTTTGCTTTTGTGGACATGTGAAGTAAAAGATACTTACAAGAAAAGTATCTGTGGGGTTGTTCACTGTCCTTTTTTCATTCAATTGCATGATTATGTAAGCTCATTTTCCAAGAAAAATTGTGTTCAGTGGATTTTTGCACTGTGAGCGGGGAACTAGCAGTACTAGTTTGTACTGCTGGTTAGATTCTGGCTTTTCTGACAGAAACTTTTCTTGCCAACTCAAGTAGTAAAAGGACAAGTTCATAGCAGATATGCAGAGAGAGATGATGTGTAATGTTGATGGAATTCAGTATTCATGGGGTAGATATTCAAATGGCTGACCTGGGTGGTTCCAAGGTATTTTCTAAGGCCAGATTTGTCATCTCAGCAATCTGGCTTAGCAGCTTTACCCTGGCAAGCAATCTCCCTTATGTTCCTGTGCTTTTTTGCCCTGCTGTACTTATACTCATTCAATTTTGTTCTTCCTTCCATCTTTGTGTTATCTCAGGGCATTTCTGCAGCATTTCAGATGTGGGAATGGTCAATTCCCCTTATTTCCTTTTTTTAACCTCTTTTACTTTTTAAATAAACAAGACTTGTTGATTAACAGCATTTGAGAAAAAAGTGTTCTACTAATGAAAGTATAAACTCAGAAGCAGAAGATGCATATTTTGCTCCATTTTATGTTATGTGAAGGGACCTTTAAAGTGGATGTGGAAGATTCAAAGTACCACTTGCACTGCATTCTGTATACAGGAATATTTACCAAAGCTTTGTGAAAGCAATATTTGACTTGTGCCTTGAAAAGCAAAACTGGGAAATAATTAATGGTTTGGCTACTGTAGCATGATGAAAACTTCCTGGAGTTACAGATCCCCTTTCTGAAATGACATAAGAAAAATTGAAGGAAGGCATTTGGAGAAGAATAAAAGCGCTGAAACTCTAGGTCCTTGAAAACTCTAGGTTTCTAGAAATGGCATTATGTGGATTTAAATTCATAACTGGGTATATAAATTTGTTTCTCTCTGTGGAAAAGTTCTGATTTTCCAAAGGAAACCATGGGGGAAAAAGACTTTTGCTACTGAAATTGTTGTTACATCATCCTGAAAAAATGGAAAATGAGTCAATTGCAATATATGTGAGTTTTAAACCTGGCCTTTAACAAATGTGAAATCATTGCCAGTAGTAATATTTTGTAAATGCTTTAAAGTTGTTGAGTGCAAGTAGATTTTTTTTTTCCACATACTTGATTAACTCATTCCTGGTGTAGGTTCCCTGTCTAGTCTCAGTCATAACTGTTTGCAGTTATGATCCTACCCTGTTTTTCACTGGAATAAGGCCGGAATGAGCTTGGATCACTTCCATTGAGTGCCAGGGTCTCCACCAGTATATTTGCAATGTGAATAATTTTGAGGACCACCAGTCTGACTGGGAGCATGAAGAAGAGCAGTGGAATTTGTATCTGTTATTTCAGGTTGTAGCTCTTACAGCTAAGTTTAACCATATTTTATGATGGGAGCTGCTGCCCTGGCTCAGGTTGTTGTTTGAGAGCCGTGGGAACACCACCTTTCCCTGCAGATAACAGATCATGTCTGTGCTGCACGTTCAGGGGGCTCTTTTCTGCAGAGGTGATCTAAAGCTAAGGACAGGTGGCTCAGAGAAACAACTAATCTTATGTTCTTTCTGGTCTTTATCAAGTAGTCCCACTCGGTCTAAATCAGGCTTTAAGGCTTTTGTTTGCTCTAATGCAATTGCACATGTGTTTTACTCAGACTCCAGCGAGCCAGACTTTGGCAGCAAGACTGGATAAGCTTTCTATAGGTTTTTAAAAGCAAATTGCATTGTGCTGCTCCCTGGGAAAGTGTCTTCCTTGAAAATTTTTAATCCACCCTTCCTCCTCCCAGCAGTTGTGAATGAAACTATCTGTGGCATACACTGACAGTTTGTGAGTCAGTTTTGTTTCTTACCTAAGAAAAAAAATTGATTTTTTTCCCTGTGCACAGTGTTATGCACTTAGAGATGTCTTTTTCATTTACAGTGTGGGAAGTAAACCCCCTCTGCCTTGTGGGGCTTTCAATGACATGAACATGGTCGTTCCAGTTCAAGGACTTTCTGCACAGGAAAAACAAGGGGAAGAATTGGGTAAATGTGCAGAAATGTGCAGATCTTTAGAGCACTTTTATAGTTTTTACCCAACCCAGTGAAAAATAACCATGAAATTATGATAGAGGTAAAACCTGGGAATTCCAGTATTCTGAATAAAATGAAATGTGACACAAATATTTACAAACAAGTACATTGTAAAAAATGTATGGGGTGATAGGATGCAAACTGCAGTATTATTGGGGAAAAACAGAGCTGGAGATCACCCTCTCCATGTGCAGTGAAGGCAAAAATGAAGCTCACTTCCCAAAGAACCACAAGTTGATGTATTATTGGGATAGACAGACAGACAGACAGACATCCGCACACACTGGTCTTCAGAGTGTAAATGTATAAGTGAGTGACTATTTCAGTGGGATATATTTCAGCTGCAGGCCTGTCATAATGATTAGGTTTGTAGAGACTTCCACCTCTGCAAGCTCTTTATTTGAACAAGCCTTATAGTTTTCAATTTATCTACAAAAGGGCTTGGAGACCTGGGAAAAGGAAAGAATGGATCAAAGATGCTGCCAAGTCTTGCACTGTGCCAGATTTTCTCTGTAATTTCGTGGTTCTTGGCAAAGGTGAGGCTAGAAATCCATGTTGTTGACCAGCATGGAATCATCTCTTGGGAAGAGAAATGCTGTGCTCCTGTGGAGGAAAATGATGATGTTTCCCTGCCTATCTCATGGCCAGACCTGAGATCTTACAACAGGATGCTGTTTCTGAGATAAGAAAACCACATGAAGGGATCTTTTTGCCACTAAAACAGACAGTTTAATGCTGTCTTAAAAACCCTCAATGGGTTTTTGATGGCTTTCTTCATTATTTTTGGATTCAATCAGAAGACATTTATGGGGCAAAGAATAAGTCTACTGACATGGAATAAGGATTGGAGTTCAACCTAAAGAAAGACATTAAGGTAAGCTCAGAATTATCCAATAAATCTTCATTTCCCCCCATCCTCCTTATAGAAGTAATTGCCCCCCAAAAGGCCAGTTTAACTGAGGATTCAGCAGGAAGAAGATGGGATTCACTGTGATATTTACCAGCATCATGTCACCATCCAAATAAGAGATTTGAGAGTGGGGTCTGGGTTTCAGGGCAGAAAACTCCCACTGAACTTTCGAGAGCACTTGTAAGTGTAGAGAAGGAATTACCTCTTTCTATCAGTGGCCTGAAATTCCTGCCAGAAGCTTTCAGCTGAACTGTGTGCTGTGAAGCAGACTCTTAAACTGACCAAGAAATCACAATATGTAGATCCATAGGGTAACTTTGGGTCAGGCAATCTGCAGCCTCAGCACAGCATCTGTGGAGGGTGGTAACAAAGCTTTATGAGAGGTGCTACTTGTATTAGAAATGAGCTCTGATGAATGTGAAATTTTTCAAATACCTAGTATTGGTAACAATCCAGCTTTCCAGGATCCTCAAAAATAATGCAAAAAAGCTTTATTTGAAACTGAATGCAACTAAAGAAACTTGGTCATAATCAAAATGAAAAATAGTGAAGTTATTAGCAAGAAGTAGGCGATATAGCACAAACATGCAAAATTAGAATTTTTTTATTCAGCACTATAAAACACAATAATGAATAGTCTGGGCACGAAAAAACTCTTTTGAAGCAGTGTCTAGAATGCTGCCACAGAACACCTTTATACTGCACTCTGAAGGAAAGTTCAGTGCCTTGTGACTCCTGGCTGAATTTATTTTCCCAATCCCAATCAGTTCTGGGTTTTGAGGGTGAGCAACATCCATGAACCCACAACCACCCCCTCTAATGAACTCCACAGGTCTGGAAAAGCCTGAGCACCTGGGCAAAGCTGGGTAAGTTTCTCCTGACCTGGGCAAGAAAGGGAAATCTGGAAGTGAGCTCCATCCTGTACTTGGGGACAGGCTGCAACTTCTTTGTGTCTAGACATGAGTTTACAGTGAAACTGTAAATTTTCTGTTTACTGAATCACTATCTACAGTGACACCTGTTGGGATTTGAGAAAAAGCAATTGTCAAAGACAGGGATGTGAAGTTATTCTTTTTCTCCCACGGCTTCAAAACTCTGGTATGTGGAGGGAACCCCCTGTTAGATTTATCATGTCCCTGGCTGAGGGAGAAAAGGAGGTGAAAATAACAAAAAAAAATTTTGAATATGAATTTTTGAATGCAGACATTATTATGCATTGAGCCAAGCCCAAAGTAATGCAGATGGGGTTCATTTGATGACAGTATCTTCCATAATATTGCAATAATTATTTTGATGGGTTTTGTGTATTTTGCAATCTGAAAGTGCTTGTATAAGTAGTAGATAACCACTGTTAAAGACAAGTGCAGTTTTACATATGCAGTAATTCTGAAATTTCTTCCCAGTCTTAGACACAGTCTTTCCCAAGACCCACTTAAAGGCTCCTGCAGAATGGCTCAATGCAATGCCACTTTTCTGCAGTAACACATGAAAAATGGTGCAATTACAAGTATGATTGCTCTCATCTCATGCATCTGATGTTGGTGTTGCCAAAATTCTAGTTCAGACATTTAACCCAGTTTGGAATATGAAACACACAAAATATATTGTCATCTTCACATAAAATATGATCAAACATCTTTGGTAACAAAAACCAAACCAACCCCACCTTTATTGCATCTACATAGAATGTGTGACTATGGTGTACTCCAGAGTTTTTCATCATTTTTAGGGTAAACTGTATGCTCTCTAATGTTCCAAAATGATTCCAGTCTCATGTCAAAAAATAATTTTTCTTCTTTGAGTAAGGATCCTGATTTTACTTAGGATCTTCAGATGCTGCAGTAGTATAAACTAGTAAGAGGAACTGTGAATGAGTTTTAAGGGACACCATGGACTCTGTCAAGAGCTTATCTTAGATAAACATTTAGCACATCATGCTTATGGAAAGCTATTTGTCCAAAACTTCCTTCTGGATACAGGTGCTTCATATTACATATCTCTGATTTAGGTATAGGTCAAGAAAAATGATCACTGTGCAACTGCTGGGAATTAGGTTAATTCAGATTATTTTGCTATAGGTTCTTGACTATAGCAGACTTCTGTTTGAGCCCTCAGACAGGTTTCCTTCCAGACAATGGCCTGGATGAGATTTTGGAGGCAGGTGTTAACTGTGGAAACTTACTTAGTATTAAACTCACTTGTCTGTTGCCACCGACTTTGGAGGCGATACTTTAATATTTTTTTTCTGGTCATTGTCCTCCACAAAAGACCTAATTGAAAATATCTGTCAAATCATGTCTCTGGTTTCCCTCTTCTTCCCCCGCCCCTCCATTAATTGGACACGTATTGTGTTTGTGTGGGAAGGAAGGAGGCTCTGTACCAGGGTAGCAATATTGCTGGGAAAAGAACATTAAAATGGATAAAGGGATTTCCTAGTGGTATAAATACCTGCACACGACCTCCCTGTGCTCCGGAGCCCTTCCCTGTGTGTATACCCAGGTAAAATCCGGGAATAGAGTCTGAGGTGCCATTAATCCTGCAGGATCTGCTCTGGTAGAACACAGGACAGGCAGCTCTCTTGCCTCTAGGAGGGTATGAGCTGCCAAGCATTTGCTTCCTCAGACACCTTTGTGCCCTTGAATTCTGACTCTTCTCCCTCTCTGCCTCTGATAATGCATCACAGCGCTGCAGAGTGCCTGCAGGTCTCCAACCATACCACCAATGTTGTGTCTACAGGTACTTTTTGAAAATACTCTTGCTCTCATTTGTAATTTTTGGGTGATAGATGAGTTCATTGAGTACTCAGTGTTTAAAGTGTTCAGTGTCAGTGTCATGCATGATTGGGTCTATGCCAAAGTAGAAGCAGTTTCACAAAACTCTGCGTATGAGTGAATCAGGAAAAGCACAAATGTTTGTGTTTTAGCTAAATACGTAATTTTCTTTAAGTTTGTTACAAGATGAGACTCAAATATGCTGCCAACTTAGTACAGGTTAAAACACTGTCTTTGGTATTACTACAGTCCTCAATGACAACTGTAATGTAAATTAATTGAAAGGTTGTTTATTATGTAAACATATTTTTAAATATTATAAATTATCTTTAATAGGAAATACATTTAAAAGACCTCAAGTGTAAATATAGCTTGGGGGAGTTTCAAACAAGGAGAAACATTGCTTTGCAAGGCATATTGCAAACTGAATCAAGACTAAGGTTTAAGTGTGATATTCAAAATGCGTAGTAGAAACCTTGCCAATATTTTTGAATCTTGTATGTTTGTGTATATATCCAATTAGATGCGTTTAAATATTAGGACTAATCACTAAATATCTCAGCCAAAGAGAGTTTTCTTGCAGCATTAATACTGCAGAGATGGGATTCTGGAATACAGGAATTTTGATAGAAAGCCTTCAGGGAAAGAAAAATAAATAGTTGATTTATTTGAAATTGCATTAACATTAGAATTTCATTTGGAGTCTTAACAAGAAAGCAGATTTTTCCTGAAAAGCATTGGTAATAAAGCATTTTAATGAAAAGAAAAAGCATGTATGTAGTGAAAACGGATTATTGGTAACAGAAAACAGGATCATCTTATATGTTAAGCAAGAGGCTCAAAATATCCCAATACAGCTGTGGGTTAGCAATAGTGGCAGGGAATAGGAGAGTTTAAATTTTGTATGAGGTCAAATTTATGTATCTGTATCACAGCAGTATTTTCTAGATTCATCTGACTTGTAATGGAAAAGGCACGACGAGGGCTGGCCCAAAGCCTCTGCTCGCCTGCCACAGGTTCATGTTTTGGTATTTTGTATCTGCCACCCAAGGACAAATGCCACTGCTGACAGTGGAAATTTTGATTGTAGAACCACATCCAGAAGATGATCCTGTGAAAAAAATGGCTCTGGGAAAGCAGAAACGGAGGGTGGTAACTATAATGAGTCAAGATTCACAAATTTCGTACATAGATTAAGGAATTGTCATAAAAAGTGCCACTTTGAGCGCACATGAGGAGAATTTGTGTACAATATAATGGTGAAAGAATTTTGAATAACAACTTATTTTAAATGTCAAAAATTTTAGAAATGGATGTAACAATTCTTCATCACAAGAAAGGTGAAAATAATTCTGTTCAAATACTATGCTGTGTCATTCAGCTGATGTTCTGCAGTATCCTCAATGCTTTAGCTGCTATTATTTCATTTAAATAGCACCATCCTCACTATTTAATTTTAAATCATTATTAGCAAGTCAAAAATTGTATTTTCATGCATAAAAGTTATGGTATGTGGATTATGAAATAGCGGGAAAATGCAACCAGTAAAGACTGAGATCTTAACTGAAAAGTTGAATTGCTCTACATGCATTACAGTTATTAACACAATCTTTATTTTCACTGCATCTACGTTAGTACAAGCATGTTTGTCTTAGTAGAATTTATATCTGTGCAAGTATATTTAAAAAGTGCAAGAAGTCTTTACTGTTATGATTACCATTTTAAAACCCAAATATTCTAATCCCTAATTAAATAGACTGTTTTGAACAACAAGAATGTGTTCTTCAAAATGTGGTCTTACATGTCTGAATGTTCATGAATATTAATTTTTAATATTCTGCTTTATTGCAGTTGTTAGAGAGGGCAATACATGCATTTTTATTCCTACTTATACATGAGAAACAGCCATATCTCTATGGCATATCTCTATATTGCATTCAGCTTACGAGTGTCTCATTCTTCAGACACTGGCTATTACTGAGCACAGACCTGAAATACCCCTGTGAAAACACTAGAGATAAATTAACAGTGTGTTTGTTGGTGCTGGTGATGGAAAATATTTATTTAGGCCTGACTTTTTAGAAGAATCCAGAATTTACCATCCTGTTTCTCTACTGCCTCGCCAAAGCACTCTGAAATGCTTTTTATTGCTTGGCACTCAAAAAATTGTGATTTTTGTACACATCAAAGCAAATGTCCCAAACTGCTGCCTTTGGAAACCCAGGCCTTCATTTGCTGCAGGGTTTGCTTGATAGTGAAGGCAATTTCCTGGGAGCCTAGAATTAGTTTTTGTGTGAGATTGCATGAACCAGCGTGTGGAAGTTGCGTGAGGAGAGGAACAGCTCTCCCTTTAAGAGTGCAATGCTTCCCCTGCTCAGCAGTTTGTGCAAACTGGGTTATGCCCATAGATTATACCAAAAGCAGTTCATCAAGGGACAGCACAATTCCTAGTCCTGCCTCAGAGGACATCCCCCTATTTCTAGTGGCAGTTCTCCCTGTTAACCTGATGGCTGTGACCCTGTTAAACGCTCACAGAAGAAGCTACAACTGCACAGAAGGCACTGCCTGCCTCACACTCAAAGGCTGTGTCTTGAATCCTTACGAGTCCCATCTGTTTTCTCTTTGCTCCCAACTCGTGCGTGTTCGTGCATCGGCTTTGCCGCGACGACGCTGGGACACCCTTGGCCAGGCCTGCACTACTCCGTGCCCTCCTGTCACTATGGGAATCAACCTTCCACCTACGGGGTGATGGCAGGTAAGGGGTCAAACCTCAGCTGGCTGAGCTGTCAGCGTGAGGATCTTAGCCAGTTTTCCTTCAGAGGGACCAATCCAAGACAATTGTTTAAATAAGATGGGATCTGGATTGAGGCGTTAGAAAAGGGGTTAGGAAATTAGTGCCCAGAGTTTCCCAAACCTCTGCATCTCTTGTGGAGTCTCTCTGTATCTTATGTCTCCCTACAAAGCTGGGAAAGTCCTGCTCTTTTTGCACACCTCTGGCCACTTCTCCTGGTGATTATCCCTTTCTGAGGGGCCTGAAGTGATGTACCCAACGCCCCTGTGTATGACCAGCACCTGGGCTGATGAAGCCCTGGTTGAAGCTATAAAATAAAATGATGGCATAATGAAGGGATAGCTGAATTCAGCAGGCAGATCAGCTATGTGATCATGGATTTTTACACTCATGAATGCATCCTGCTCATTCTTCCCTGTCCCAGGCTCAGTAAGAATATATTCTTATACTCTTAAATTCTGTGCAAGTTTAAGGAGCAGTCAGTGAGATAATGACATGAAACAAGTTAACGTTAACTCCCAGGAAATAAGTGGGACTTGGAAATAATCCAAAATCAAAATAATAATTTTATTTCATTTAAGAATTAAGGAAATGCTAGAGTAAATCAGTATAGACTAATATGTCTGCATGGGAACAGTGTGTCCCCATGTACACACCTTCATGGTGCACAAATTTCCAAATTCTTGTATTTCATTGTGCATTCCTGGCATTGTCCAGGTCCCTGGGGAAAGTTAATAAGTAATAATAAATTATATTGCTCAGAAATTTGTTTTCTTTAATTCCAAAATTCTCCTTTCTTTTCTTATTTTCATCTTCTTTCCTTACTTTATTTTCTTAGGCATCAAGCCTGCAACTCCAGAGATGCTCTCAGCAAGTCTCTCCCAGACTCGCATCTTACAGACATGCAGCATGCCCCACCCCAACGTGGTAAATGGTGTCAGCACCTTGCAAAGCAAGTCCCCCTCTTTTAAAGTATTTTTCATTCTTTTTTGAGATTTTTTTTTTTTTTGTGGTTATCCTGTGTGGAGTGTATTAAATAGTTCTATGCAGTCAAACCTCCAGCACTGATGGGAGTAATTAGGGCAGTGAAGAAAAACCTAGCTCTAATAAATGGAGGCAGCAGTGGGAGGTTAATGAAGTTCTAAGTTCTTCTACACAGTTTTGTGTAGTTTAGAAAATGGGGAAGGATGACCTGAGTACCTGGAATTTACTGGCTGCTCCAGATACACTGAGGAGTGTTAATATTTCTCCAATAATTCCCCCCATGTCTCCGTCAGGACAGAGACTTTTTAGCTCTATGTATGATATCTAGGGAAAAACCAGCCTTCACTCTTAACTGCATCTCCTTGTTAAATCTGACATTTGGGAAAAAAAGGTAGTGAAAGATAGTTCAGTTTCATCCTTGAGCAATTTCTTTTTCGAAGGATCATTCTGAGTGAGTTGTGGTTTGTTTTTTCTTTGAGCTCTTACCTGTGTACTTTCCTCAAAGAAATTTTGCACTGCAGCTAAGACAAGAGTGTACCTTGTCTGAGCATCAAATGGCATCTACATGGAAGTAGATAGAGATTGGCAAATTTTAAGTGACTCAAAATGACACAGATGCATCCGTCTTGTTGTGCCACTTAAGTCCACCTTAGCGCATGGATTTTTATTTGTGTAAGTTTAGGCCATTTGCCTCTTATTTAAGTGCCTCACAGTTTGCTAAGTGATAGGATGGCTGTGGCTGGTGAAAGGGGCTGTTGATAGATTTCCATGTGATGGGACAAAAAAGAGAAAACACATCCCAGGAAACTAACTCCTGGATTCTCTCACGTGTATTATATAACTAAAACTGCAGGCAGGGATGACGAGGCGGCGAGGGGAGGTTTTTACTGTGCAGCAGCAGAGAATCAGTGCAACGAGCTTTCTCTTTGGCATTGCCCAGGTGGTCTGACCCCCTGCCTGTACAAGTTCCCGGAGCACGCGCTGGGTGCCAGCTCCTGTGCCCTGGGCCACGGCTTCACCCCGCTGCCCCAGCCCCTGCTCACGGACGAGCCCGCTGCCACGGACTTCAAGCAGGAGTTCCGCAGGAAGAGCAAGCCTGCCGAGGAGCCCCTGGACATGGACTCGCCGGAAATCAGGGAGCTGGAGAAATTCGCCAACGAGTTCAAGCTGCGGAGAATCAAGCTGGGTATGTGCTTCATGTCCACGAACAAAAGGCTGGAAGATTCCAGTGTCTTGGAAGTCTCTGTGGTCGAGATGACTCCGAGATTGTTAAAAGTCTCTTTTTCCCAGCCCGGCGCTCGAAGAAGGAGTTGGAGTTCCTTGGCTCTGGTTTTCAAGGTTGTTTATTTTCTCTTATCTCTTACATTCCTTTCCTGACCCACAGAGGTCTGTCTAGCAGGTCGATTTGCGGCACACTGCCCACCCTTGGGCTGGTGTCAACATTTTATACTAAGAACTATGTGCACTTTATTTACAATTACTTTCCAATACCTATCACCTATGTTAGACAGTCTGTCTCTACTCTAAACCAATCCAAAAGTGCCAGCATCACCCAGAAGATGGAGGCTATGAAGAAGAAAGAAGAAGGACAGGGCATGCCCAAATTCCTCCATCTTGCCTCCTGAACCCCCATTCTGAAAACCTTAAAATTCTACCTTTTCACCCTGTGACAACTAACTGTTATTCTACTTAAACTCTCATGACTTGTAATTCCTCATACAAAGCTGGTAATTTGCTGCATGGGTCAAAATCAAAGCCACAGGTGCCTTTGGCCTCATGCCAGGGTCTCTGAGCCCCCTACCAGGGGCTTGAGCCATCCAGGACAGCCAGAGGGATGTCCTGGGTTCTGACACCAGTGAAAGCCCAATTATTTCTGAGTGTTTTATGGCATGGCCTCTGCTGTTGTCTCATCATAACTCTAATCCTGCCTTGCCCTGCAAAACCTCCTCCATTCCTAGAAGACTTGCATGGAATTAATGAACATCAGCTTTTAGTTTGCAGAAAGAACTTCCAACGTTCCTGCCCTTAAATTATTTGTATTAAATGCTGAGAAAATTTTTTTTGTTCAATAAATGACATTCAGTGCCAGGTGCAATATTTTGCACAGCTCTAAATTATCTGCAGCTTCAGGCAGATAGCCCTCATAGCCATTTAACCTCCCATACCCATTCTTTTCCCAATAGACTGCTTAATCTGAAGGTTTGCTGTCATTTCAGTATACTCTGAGTGACATCCATGGGAAATCCTTCACACCAGTAGGAAGCTTCTCTTCCTGGTTTATTTTTTTATGCCATGACACAGTTGGAAAGCAATTGATGTCTTTGTTGCTGTCAGATAACTGCTGAGGACAAAACTGGGCTGAGCCCTGTCATTCTTGGCATTTACACTTATAACATTGCATCAGAATTATAATCCTTTTATTTTAGAAATCTAAAAAATTTATAAGGTTAGTGCACACATACCCCACATATCTCAACAGCTAGAAAGCCAGTATGTTCCATTTGCAGTCTAAACTGAAATAAAAGAAATTAGGGTTTAAGAAATTATTGCAAACTGGCCTATTTTCCCATATATCTTGTATTTGATGTCAGCTACAGTGATGAAAAGCATTTGCCAGGCCACACATAGTTAATCACTGCATCTTCATCCAAAATTTTTAAGGGAACAAAACTTCCTTTGGTGTAAGCAAATCACATGGAGCCTGTAGAATGGGAGAAATGCAATATGCACAGGAAAAATAATCTGAGTTTGAGTTTTACAGGACAAAACAGGTTGTGGGTCTGAGAGACAGGGTTAGTGCAGTCAAAAAGGAGCTTAAAAGGTGCCTCATGGGACATTGAGTGCCTAAGGAGATCCTGCCTTTTCCTGGCACCGAAGGAGAAAAGGAGGATGATGATCCAATCCCCCAGCCATGGCAGATCCACATTCAGAGAAATGAACAGGGAGCTGTTGAAGCAAAGTCAGAGTCTGCATGGAAACTGCAGCATTTCTCTCATGACTTCAGCTTAGTTGTTGCAACAAATAACAGGAGACCAGCAGTGCCTCTAGGGATTATTGCTCTTGCATCTACAGAAAGACATGGTGTGTCTGGCTCCTTCTCAAATCTCTAATCCTGGAGTGTGAAACTCCACTAAATCAGTGTCACACTCCACAGAAACCACCAGGAGACTGAGCATGGCTCTGAGGAGAGCTTAGCTGGCCATGCAGACCTCTGCAGGAAGCTCAGCCTGAAGGCGCTGCAGCACACACTGTGAGAGCCAGCAGCGAAGGGCTGAGCATCTCAAGGAAAGTAACCCTTCCAGAAAGCTTCAAAGTTGCTTTTTTCCTGTGTTTCTGTCAGGCTATACACAAACCAACGTTGGAGAAGCGCTGGCTGCTGTGCACGGCTCCGAGTTCAGCCAGACGACGATTTGCCGGTTTGAGAACTTGCAGCTGAGCTTCAAGAACGCGTGCAAACTGAAATCCATCCTGTCCAAGTGGCTGGAGGAAGCAGAACAAGTGGGAGGTAGGGAACTGAAATCCTCTAAATATTGGTTTGCACTTCAAGCAGAATCCCATGTAAATGTTTTAGGGCTATTAGATGTCTTCTGCAGACTTTTGTTTTACCAGCTTTAAATGCTGAGGTGTGCTTGTGTTAAAGTATACTTATCTTTTTTTTGGATGAGCATGGAGGGGAAAACTGAAGTGCATGGAGTGTACAGAATAGCAGAAATATCTCCTAGGCTGCTGGAAGAAATTTCTTCCAGTCCCATCCCAGAAAACCAGTTCCAGTCCTGTAGAGGGCCAGAGTAGGATCTGCAGGACAGCCCATTTAGCAGTGTACAGGGATTTTTCACTAGCAAAGGCCTTTTGCTTCTAACCATTTCTGCCTATAACCATTTATAATTGGAGGTAAAACAATGACCAACCATCCTAACAATGGAAAGATCCTGTGTGTGATGCTCCTCTTATTCAGCAGAACTTTCTCTTGTGCTTTCTTTTTCCTTCAAAGAAAGTGATTATTTTTTGCTTTCCAGTCCCTGTGGAATGTAACTGCCAGCTTTTGTTGTTTGGCTGCTTCTTCTCTTTTTAATACAGCTTTGTACAATGAAAAAGTTGGGGTGAATGAACGGAAGAGGAAGCGCAGAACCACCATAAGGTAATAAATATTTAGGTTATTACAGGTTAGAAACAATTTTGGCTAAGATGCTTCTTTTCCTTCTGTCAAAATTGAAGTGCTCTTTTCTATTAATGAATATCTATATCTTGGGCTTCCAAAAGTTCCAATATTTGGAAATATTCTAGTGAAAAAAACCAGCATAACCCTCCAGACCCCCAATTAATTCCAAAGAATTATATTTCATACTTTGCTCAAAACCTAAGAAGTTGTTAGTCAAAAGTAATGATGTTTCCATACTTTTGTATGTGCAGAACACCATGCTATTAATTAGCCAGTTTCATTAAACATTAGTAAATATTGAAAAACTGACCCGTAAATGAAAGACCAAGAGATGAAATAACTAGAACTGGAGCAGATACTGTATTTCTGTAGCAAACACCTGCACCTCACTTCCAGAATAATGCATGAAGTGCCCTCTCGTGTCCAAAGAGATTACAACTACTGCTGAAACTTCTGGATGCCTCCCAGTGGCACACAAGCATGTCACATATATGGTTTTTCAGAGTATGTAACAGAAACTGGAAGCAAATGCTATCTGGAAATAAAAAAATAACGGTATTAAATTATTCTGTTTAGTGAACCACTCAGTTTTGGCCCCTGCTGACTGAGAACGGATGAGTGCAGACATTTGGAGATGGCTAAAACAGCTGGCCTTAATCTGTGTGATTTCTAGGAATACTGTAGTGCTGTCTATATAATTAGTGAGATGCAAAACACACAGTGTTTCCCAAATCTAAGTGATAAAGCTCTTCCTTTCTGTAAACCCAGATGATTTGATACAACCAGGTAACACCACTGATGTGCATTTGCTGGGGCAGGCTTGCTCCAATTCCTTTGACTCCACTCACAACTAGTCAGTAGCTGTGTCTCCTAGATAATATCAAGAAACACAAATATTTTATAATTAACACTGAAATTGCACTGAGCTTGGTGTTATTTTTGCCTTTTAATCACCCTATGCCAAAAATCTGTACAACGTCACGCTGCTCGTGTCAGCAGAGAGCTACAGAGTATTTTTAGTGCTTTGGGTTCCCTTTACATAGAGAAAGATGAAACAAACCAAGTCACTGCCTTCAGTGTTGTTACTTGATCTTTCTCTTGAACTAGTGGTGAAAGCCTGAGTGTACAGAAAAGTTTTTAAAGGTGAAATTTTACCCCTGTATCCAGCATCGCTGCCAAAGAAGCCCTAGAGAGGCACTTTGGAGAACAAAGTAAGCCGTCTTCTCAGGAAATTATGAGGATGGCTGAGGGGCTCAATCTTGAGAAGGAAGTCGTGAGAGTTTGGTTTTGCAACAGAAGACAAAGGGAAAAAAGAGTGAAGACCAGTTTACACCAGAACGCCTTCAGTTCTATTATCAAGGAGCACCATGACTGCCGGTGAAGCTTTTCCACGTACACATGTGGGTTTCTGTTTTGCTTTTTGTAAATATTGTAAATACTGTGTTGTTAAAAAAGAGAAAAATCGGTAAACTACTCGTTCCTCCTACATGCTACCAGCAGCTGTAGCAAGGGAAGGATTTTGCTGTCATTAATTAAGGCACTCTGAGCTCGCCAGGACAGAGGTGTCACACTGCTCCTCCTGCGTGCTCTGTCTCAGCCCAACATTTGACTGCTTTGACCTGGTGTCAAGTAGAAGTGGCTTGGATAATGCTTGTTATCAAAGGTAATTCTTGCTAATTTGTTATGTACCTCAAAGTTTGGTTTGGGTAGGCTTAGCTATAAAAACAGGAACACAATTTATCTGACCGTAGGACTTTGTGGCCTGAGGGGAAGAAAAATAGTTATCGGGGGTTTTATTACATTGGTCTTTCTCTGTGTTGTACTTTCTTCTGATTAAAACCATGTGTGGACATATTTACACCAGAGATGGTGTGTTAAGCTAAAAAGTATACCAAAGAAGAATTTATTGAACTGCACATTCCCCCTCTATTACACCCTACTAATTGAAAATAATCCCTTATTTGTCATCCTCCTGCCTAGAGATAATCGAGGGGAAAAATACCAGTGCCAGAGCTCCACCTATCAGGCAAGCACTGAGAAAACTGAATTAATGACTGTAGTACTCACCAGGGATAGATTATCCAGCCATCTCATCAGCCCTGCTCATTGTTATGGGAATTAGCCTATTACCATATAAGTATTTTGACTGTTTTCCCAGGACTGAAATTAAGTGAGTACACGCAAGTAGTACTGGCCAGATGCATTTTATTTTTCCATAAAACAAACCTGATGATTTAGAAAATGTCTATATAATAGGCCCACAGAAAGCCAGAGGAGTTTAATGTTCAAGACCACTTAGAAGCAGCATGTACAAGTTAAGTGCTCACTCTCCAGTGTACATTAAATTATCTCTGATACTTATTACAGTGACCGTAAGCATATTCAGCAATGGAAATCAGGCCCCTGGATTTCTAAAAAAAATACATTTTTATGGATGAATGCACCACTCTAAGCCCTTAACTGAGAAGAAAACTTCAATTTAATAACTCAAAGGGGAGAAACTGTGGCCATGTACTCCCTTTAGGCTGCTCTCATCACTAGCATAGCTCACCCACTATAGCAGAGACCAAGGGGCATACTTTTATCCACCACAGGTTATCAGCAGGTCATGAACTTTACAAAAAACATTCAGCTGAGAGGATCAGCACTCAGCAAAGGTGGTGGCATGCATTGGTGTACCTTTCATGTAATGTGGTCAAATGTTATGTATGTTGAAATCACTATCTGGTATATAAAAACTTTATTTATATTCTAAATTATTTTCTTAATTATAGAAGGCTTTCTAGAAATGCTATCAGCCTGTACTTCCCAACCTCCTCATCCAATAAAGTATTCCTGTACTCTTGGCACTCCAGGCAAAGGTTCATAGTTCTGTTCTGGTAACACTTTACTCTTTTTTAGCTGGATGTCATGCTGAAGTGTATTTTAGAATGCTCTAACAGATAGTTCCAGAGCAGCCTCACTGTAATGTGGTGGTCTCTTGCCCCTCAAAAAGTCTCACAAGTGAAAGGTAATTGCAGCAAGAGAATAAAATAAAATGTGACACATAACAAAATTGTCTTGCAAAGGAATGACAAAAAGACCAACTGGGGGAAGCAGCCACCATTTAAACCCACCTACCTGCTGCCACAGAAATACAAAGAAATTAAAATTATTTAAAGAAGAAAAGATGGATGAAATCAATTTCAATGGCTGCAGCTGGAGCTTTACTTACAGAAAGTGGCAATTCATTTTTTTTTCTCTAGGAACAACTTAATTACCACCAATTACTCTTGATTGGGGTGGGGGGGAGGACCCAACCTGCATTTAAGGCAGGATTTCCAAGGAGCAGCATTATGTCCCTGCAGTTTAGTTGGCCATTCAGCCAAGCTGGGCTGCACTGTTTTTCTTTGAGATGTCTGTTGGTTTTTTTCCTTGCTCTTTTTTCCATGGTAACTTCAGGCAGGGTGTTGAAACCACACTAGAGGGCAAAAGAAGGTTTTATCACAATGTTTAAATCTGAGGTTCAGCTGTCTCTGAAGAACTGTGATGCCCTCATGTGAGGGACACAACTGATAAAGCACAGGCCAAGCTGCTGAGCAAAGGTGAGTAACTTGAAGTGGCTCTCTGCTAGACTCAATGTGTGTGCATTGAATGCTTTTATTATAGTGAATATAGAACGCTTTCATTATAGTGTTTAGACAAGTAGTTATCATTTACAATCCAAAATCTCAAAATATTTAGTTTCTCAATGTGACCAGTTGCATCTTAGCAATAGAGTCTGCTCAATTATGAACTGTACTCAAAAGCTGATGAAGGCAGGCTGTTCACCTTCCTGCCTCATATAAGAACTAGGAGTAAATACAGGAAGATGGAAAGAAGCTTAAAACAAACAAAAAAAATGGTGGTTTTTAACATGCTTAGAAAAAAAAACATTAGTGGAAAAAAACATGTAGGTGCCAGAAGTTCCTTTCTATGGAGGAGTTCTCAGATGAGAAAGCCACTTAAAGCTGGTGTGTGTAGAACTTGCACAGGGCTCTGGATGTACTTTATTTTTGAAACAGAGATTGGAAGAGTATTAAGGGAGGAAGCATCATCAATGCTCATTGTGTTCTTGTTGCTTCCCTGGGAATTGCTTCTGGGCACTTGAGGAGTAGAACTCTGGGTAGAGCCATTTTTAGGTGTGTGCACAATCATGTCATTGCTCCCAGATGGAGACTCAGAGACAGTTCCTATTTAGGTGTTAGCAAGGATAAAGGAGGGTAAGGATTGAGTGGTTTCACTGTTTTGTTGGTTTTTTTTTTTTTTTTAATAACTCAGTAACACTCAGTGTGATTTAAAAGGAATTTGGATTGAAGCAGGGGGTGCAATTTTTTTAGCCTGATCCAACATACTGACCATAATTGCAGACACAATTATGTGTGTCTGCAATTATGCAGACAAGCCTGCAAACCTACAGCATTTCTCACCCTACTGCCCAAAGATTTTTACACAGGTTAGAGCTGCAGGATTGAAAAAGTAACTTGTAACAAACCAGCCCTAGCTCAGCAGTCCTAATGGCACCAAAAAAGCAATACCTTTCTTCCTCAATGACTCAGAGGAAAGAACTCATTATGGAATTATTCCCAATTTTGACAGTTATTAAAGGGATCAAATGCACACCTCATTCAGAAAGGACACAAACCTTGGTGTTCAACCAAACTACAAACAACCACTAACATTGTATCCCTGTGTTCACATTATGATTTCTCTTTCAAGACCACAGAGCAGTACTTGGGCATGAGGTTTCAGACAAGGGAATGCAAACTTGAACAAATCTTTACTGAATGTTACATGAGCAACTACAATAAATATGATGGTGCTTTATCAAAGCAAGTCAAAGGAATATTTATCAGAGCTCACAAAGAAAGCCCAGTAAGAAACAGATGTATAAGAGTAACCCTACAGAGGACAAAGTCATTGTGGGATAAAAAGCCTTTTATTAGATTTTTACAAAATGTAAAAAAAAATCACCCCATATTGGATATATGCAATATATTAACTTACACATTCCTACCCACTACCTGACAGATTCAGTTTTGCATTATTTCTTTGAAAGAGAAAGAACACCTGCAATTCTAGGCCTGAAACCTGAGGAAGGCTCTCCTATGAGTTCTCTTTGCTGACTTCAGTCCTAAACAGTAGATGGTGCAACAACAGTAGATTCACTGAGGTTTCCTGCTACACTTTGCCTGGCAGCAAAGTCTCTTTCTGAGGTTTGTTCCCCCCCAGTTTTCCTGGTTTTGCTTTTGGGAGGTATTTTGTTTTTCTCTTTTTAAAGCCAAGATGACTGTTGTTTCTGTTCAATGAGCAGCACCACTAAATCAACACTGAGGGGTAAATCTCTCCAGCAGAGTCAGGGCTGAGGAATATCACACCATCCATGAAGTAATAACTGGGAACTGCATTCTCATTTTTTCTATTTCCAGTATCAACAGTTCTTATTCCTTAGCACAATGCATACTCCACATAAAGCTAGAATTGTGTTGATGCAGTTCAGAGACCATAGAAAAACCTTCACAGAACCAGAACGCTTTTATTATAGTGTTTAGACAAATAGTTATCATTTATGATCCAAAATTGTTCTCAAAACTAGTATTTAGATTTAGTTTATCAATGTGATCAGTTGCATCTTAGCAAACAATACAATTTTGCAGTTATCTTCCATTAAGAAGTACTGTAAAATATATACAAATGTTGCTTCAGGCAAATGTCCTTTTTTCAAGTGCACGAGTTGCATTTCTGAATGAGTGTATCTCTCCACTTCAGCACTGAGTCCCATCAAGTGTACAGAGAGGTTTCACCAAAGCATTTTGTAAAACCATCTTAATTATTAAGTTTACTCACCTTTCAAAGACTCCTTCTGAAAGAAAATCACAAAGGTACAAGATTTATATACATAAAGGCACAGCAATTCTGTTGAAACCAGATATGTTACAGTACAATAGAGTTCAATCAGTGCCTTTCATGCAACAAATTTCACTAACAAATGTAACTCCTCTTCCAGAAAAATTAACTGCACAAGGAGTGTATCCTTGCCTTCTGGTAAGAAGAATAACAAGCTATTATTTCATCAGCTCAAAATGAATTTTGAAGAAATACATAAAATGCTTTTTCTTTCTGCCTAAATTAGCTAGACATTCAAAGCTATTTCTCATGGAAAAAAAAGTTTCCAACTAAGAACCAAGGTGAAGTTTCATTTGTGCTAAGAGATGACAGACTAAATGTTTCTCTAATAGTTTTGTAAAAATGATAAATATTACATAGGTGCTGTCCTAGGAAGTGGCATGACCAGCCACAGAATAGCCAGTTCTAGAGACAGATCAGGAACAGAGATGGAAGAAAACTTTGAATCCAAAGGACAGATCTGGATTGGGTGTAAGTGAATTTATTGTTAGAACTACACCCCTGGTTGGTTCAGAGTCAAAAAGACTCCATGCAACGGAAGAAAAAAAAAAAAAGTACTTTTGTCTGCAAACTCATCTTCAAGTTGTCATTTCTGAGACTTGGAGGTTTTCCTAGAAATCAGTTGCATTGAAAGAGTATTTGCACTTTACATTTGTGTAGAGCTGAGCTCCCAGCAGGCAGACTCTGAACTGGATCAGTTAATCCACGCCCAAGGCTTTGAGCTGGCGCTCGATCTCCTCATCCGATATGGTGGCGGCGGTCGATGCCGATGCAGATGGCAAACCTCTGGCAGCTGAGGGAGCTTTGGCCATCTGGAAGGAGACACAAGCTTTCTTCAGTCAGAATAATGCAGGTTACAACAAGGTGACTTTTAGAATGAGCTATTTTTTAAAAATGGAATGCAGGGGAAAAAGCACATGGGGTGTGCAAAAATAGTCATACCTTGCCAGAGATTTCAATCCCGATCTCGTCAAGCACTTGATTAACAATGTCTTGGGTTTCTTCCTCTTCATCAGAAGCATCAAAAATATCATCCAGAGTATCATTAACTTAGAAGAAAGAAAAAAAAAAATCCAGATTGCATTAAGCAAAAAGGTGACTAACGTGACCTAGTACTATCTTTCTACCCTCCCAGAACACAGCAGTAATACCACGGTGTAAAATACCAGCAGAAGGCACCTGGGTGTTAGAGAGGCTTTCTTAGCTCTGCCTTGCAAAGCCTGTGAACACAGCCAGGGCAACAACAGGGTAAGGCATGCTGTTTTTATAAAAATGTTCAGTTCCACCAAAAGAGTTCAGCTGCTGTATCTCCCCCTGCATTAGATTTTAACATTTCTGCAAAACACCTATAGTTTCATAAAAACCCCCTTCCTCTCTTCCTCCAAGTACTTTGCAAAGTTGTTAACTACTCAGATAACTTGTATGCAGTTGAGGTGTTTCCATCTTGGTTTGAGTCCATGCTACTTAATATGACCAACAAGGCAGGGATTGGGATGGGGAGAAGACTGTGAGCAACTCCAGGAATTAGCTGACAGTGATCTCATACATGCAGGAACAAGGAACTTGCTACGTCCCCAAAAAGTTGTTGTGGCTTAATTTAAGAAAAAGGAGACAGAACCATATCATACCACCATGTGCAGAAAGCTGAGATTATCAGTACCTAAATTAAGGCAAATTTTCAAGTCCCCCTCAGTTATGCCCCTTGAATGGGTCTCAAACCCTCTTCACCACCAGAATGCTCCTTCTAAAAATATGATGAATGTTTTGCAGAAGATGGGAATGGATAGATTCTAGATTTAATACCTAGAGCTTCTAAAAAGTCTAAGGCTCAGCATTCCTACTCAGACGTACATTATTTTGTTTGCTTTACATTTTTGCTGTCAGTCTCATTAACTACAGAAATAAACTTCAAACATCAGTGTTTTTAGGCTGGTTCTCCTCTGCCAAGAGAAGCCAGTCCCCTGCAGTGCAGAACTTACTCATCTCTTCAGTCATTTCCATCTTCATGTTTTCCTTCTGGAAATTCTGCATAGTTTGTAGTGTCTTTTGTGGATCCATTTTCTTATTAACTGCTTGCATTGTCTATTAATATGGAAAAAACTCTTAGATCATACAATGAGACATTAGTAAATATCAGTGCATTCATTAAGAAAAATGCTTTAATCCAAATTTCACTTTCCTTGTCTCTTTACATCCCATGAGAACATTAGGTAAGTGACAGATCAATAGTATAGCCTGCACTTAGTAAGAAATATTGCTATCTAGTGTCCGAGCAGACAGACTTTTAAATGTGTGCATCTTTCTTGCACCATGACCCTTCCCTGGCCTTGTATTAGGAAAAATCCAACTGATCTGAATGAAAAGAATGGAGAACATTTCCTAACTTGAAGGCTACACACATTAAAGAAGTAAATGGCTGCAGGTTCTTATTCAGAAAGGACTATTTATTTGAACCACCACTGGAGGACAGGGCTTAAATTGTTTCTTGATGTTACAATTTAATGGAAAAATTACTTTTCTCTGGAAAGAAAATATCCAAGTGTTGAGGAAGCACTTGTTTAGGGTGCACCTGTGTGATGGGTGGAGATCTTGCTGTGACAGTGAAATAAACTTCACCCATTTTACTGCCTTTGTGGGCACTGCTATGGGGTACTTCCCTCTTTCCTAAAAAGCAAGTTACTGTGGGATATCAGAATCTAAATACAAATATAAGCAATTCAAATGTAAAATTTAACCATCTTTGAGAAGATAAAAGACTTGGTTAATTAAAAGAGATAGTATCAAGCCACTACAGGCTTCACAGAAGCGCTTCTGCCTTCATGTCTGAGTTTCTTCCAGGTGACAATGTACTGTGATACTAATGTTACTTGAATTTCAAAGACTGTGCTCATGGTCACATTATTTGAATTTAAGAAATTGTTCTGGACTTGGAAGGTGTTGGTATAAATGGATGTCAAAAGTATCTGCACTGATAGAGAGTTTACATATCTTCAGAAGATAAGGGTCAGACGCATGAATAAAATAAACAGGCAATTTAACTGGACTTTTCTATGTTCAAAATTAGCAACATATATGCTAAGAAGTATACTGAAAGTATACATACTTGAAAGCTTTGCATTCACATATTTGCCTTGCTTGTTAAGGCAATTGATAAATCCCATACATTTTTCACTGGTGGTTTTATGAGATTAACAATTCTTTAAGCTTCCTATGTTGATAAGACAAAATATTCACTTTAAAAGTGATCAAAAGAATTTAAGACCTTTCTCTCCAATAATGTTATAAAAATTGTACATACAATTACCTGCTGTTTAAAAATATTTTTGGATTTTTTTCCTACTGACCTAATCTTCATAACTACTCCAGTGACACCTTGGTTTTGAGAAATTTAATCCAAGATCTATCATTGATAAAAACAAGTCACCCATGTAATAATTAAAAAACAAGACCAACTTGTTCACATGAGAGCTGTTGTAAGAATACTGAGAAAGGTGTTGAACCTGATCAGTCAAACAAGTCCAATTTGTAAATTTGCTGCAGAGCTACAACTCTGTATCACTGGCTGGCTGGATTCTGCCCTCACGGTGTGTGTAAAAGGCACCTGAGCACCAAGCCTTTGTGGTAATTCCTTTCTGCACTGAGTTGCATTGCTGTGTTTAACTGGATTTAACTTGGACTGGGATCAAAGCCCAGCTTGGTCTACAGTGATGCATACTCATTCTGCTTCCTGCACCTTGAGCTGAACAGTCCTCCTTGTCAAAAGCCAAATCCCTTTTTATCAATTCAGGGAAATAGGGGAAAGTTAACACCTAACTCGGAAAATGGAGATTTTTCACTCTTTTATGAGATGAGATTTAAGAGAAAACTTAATGCAATGCTCTTTCCTGAGAGAGCACAGAGAGAATGACAGCAAACTCCAGATTAGATTTTTTTTAGGAATTTTAGATCCAAAGCAATAACCTACTTTTTTAAAAGGCCATAAAGCTATTGTGACATAGTGCCTTGATTTCTAGATGAATCATGCCCTACTTTTTCCCAGTAAAAACTGCTTGTGACAATAAATACAGGCAAGGCACTGTAGCAGCAGGGTTTGGGGTTTTTTTATGTACTAAAAGAGTTCACTCACTGGCATTAGTTTATTTTTGTCATATAAACATTTGACAGATGTCTAGCCCAAGAAAGTATGTAGGTGCTACGTGGATAGATTGACCAAACAAAAGTGTAACAATATAAACCTAAATTATGTTTCCCTACTGTGTCCTCACCACCCCTGTGCAGTGAGTTTTAGCCCCCAATTACCCAAAATAACAGAATTTTTGTAACCATATGCTGCATTTGAATATAAAAAAGAGTATCTTGTAGTGCCTTACTTTTGCTGTGGCTGACATAGCTCCTGCCATCTTCATCTGGGAGTTCATGACCTTGGTTTGAGTGGACATGGAAGTGACTTTGGAGCTCACAGCATAGGTTCGGTTCTTCTGCTTCCGCAGCTGCACCAGCTGCTTTGCCAGCACCTTGCAGGCCTCTTTGTTACCAGTCTTAGCCATTTTCTTGATTTCCAGTTCCTGTGAAAAAAGGTGTGAGATTAATTCCACAGAATTTCCATTCACGCAAAGACTATAATTAAGCCTTACCGCTAATAATTAAATTCAAAATTAACTATCCTCTTGAATCTTTTAAGACATGTAAGTTATATAAATAGCTCCTTGCTTTTTAACAAGGCTGTTTAGCAGAATCAATGTCATGCTGGTATGATTTGACCACAAGGAAAAAACTCAATGAAACTGAACTATAGTGTGGCAGCACACAGTTCCCACAAAGACTTCAATTTCTGTGTGATGTCACATTCACTTCTATGTGCACATTCAATTCCATATCTGGATAAGCAGCCACACTTCAAAAAAAGCCCCAAAAAGTGAAGGAATTATGATGTCCAGTCAACTACTGGTGATTGATTTCTTGCAGTCAAACATCACTCATGTAAGTTCTTTTGAACTCTTTTTCAGCCTCAAGAGAACCTCACAGCCTTTTTGGGGAAGACGTAGGTAAAGTTAGATGACCAATAATAATGTTAGTTAGATGACCAATAAAGCTAGATGACCAATAATTACAGGCTCTTCACCCTTATAATTTAGCTGGACTTAAATCATAATAAAAATAGCATAATTTAACATGTGCTTATGCTGTAAGAAAGACACTTCTGTCTTAGAAAACCAAACCCCAATCTGTCAATTCAAAGAGAAATAACAATCTGTTTAGCCCAGAGGTACCAGGAAAAAGCCTGGCACAAAAAATCTTGTCAGCTGGGATTCTTCAAAGTGTGCCTTCTGATTTGTGACTTGGTAATGGAAAAATTGCAACTACATTTTCCTTTGCAGCCTTTTTAAGCAGGTCTTGCCACAGTGGCTCAGTTTTCTGTAGATATCCATTTGTCCATTTTGATTTTTACCATTAAGTAAAAGCAGCTTTTAAGACCAGCTTTCTCCTGGACTTTTCAGGATAATATGCCTGCTATAGGTATGCAGTTGCTTCACATTATGTGCAGTGAAGAAAACTGCACTTATAAGAAGCTATGAAAAGATAAATTCTAGTCCCCAGGACATACAGAACAGTCACCTTTAAAGGCAAATGTAAACTGGCCCACTGCATTACCCTGACTACCAGAAAAGTTCATAGTTAAGTTTATTCCAGAGATGGCTCTGGCACAAAATCCCCTCTGCAGATTCATAATTTCTAAAGGGTGTCATACACACTATTTTTAATCCAGGAAGGTACAGAGTGGCAATGAAGCAGCATGAGACTGTTCAAACCTTAGAGGCCTGAAATAGAAGTAAAGCTGTGCTCTTTGAAAGTAGCTCACAGAAGCCACAAAAAATCCTATAACGTCACCAGAATATTATTTTCTTTTTTTTTTGTATCTAAACTATTGTGAAGGTTGGAGGGATTAGTCTGTACCCCATATTTTAACAGCAAATGTTTGAAAACAGGGATTTTTTCAGTAAGTTGAAAGACCTATAGAGATTTTATAACCTGATTTTTTCAAAGCAAAATACAAACCATTGCTAAATCACTGCATATAATCCACCTGCAGAAATCAAACCCTATATACAGATGATTTTATTCTTAATTAAAAAGAATTTGGTTAAATTTGGGGTATGTTATCTGCTTTTGAGAGGTCTGGGGCAAGCTTATTGAAGACAGTTATGTTCTTCTGGAAAAAAAAATCAAAATTCATATAGTTATATCAGGTTACTGAACTGAAACAGAACTGTCTGCATACATTAAGGTATTTTTATCCATAGAAATAATATAACTGCATAACTTGGTTTTCTCAGAGTAGTACTTAAAATTAAAGGGGGAAAAAAAAGGTCTTTCTAGAGAAAGCACATAATGAAATGTTTTGATATTGACTGATAAGCCCCTGATCCTTCTTCACCTGATCTGACACTGAAAATTAATATTTATTATCCATTGCTACTCTCATTCCAGCAGCAAATTTTAACTTTTTCAAAGACGTGTTTCACTGCTCCTTTCTTCTTCTCAGAAACCTAATATTTCTGAAACCATAGTGTGGTAAGTAATCAACACTTCAGCCTGAATAGTCACTAAAATTAAGGTTATTTCCATATTTGGAGTATTTCATACTGGAAAAAAATGCCTTATTTATGAGCAACCTACTATATTCTAGATGTCCAAGGCTTTCAGAAACATTTTCCCTGATCTTTTAGTTTATTATTCCCAGCTCTTGGTATTCATGCAACCTGCTGCCATGAACCACCACCTCAATAGCTGCTGGAACGGGTTGGATTCGCACAGCTTTTCCCACAGTCTGAGCATTCTTCATGCATCAAACCCCACCATCTGGCACATCCATTTCTCCTCTTATAGTGCCACACAGGTGCAGCATTCAGCCACTGAGCACTTGAAAGCTCACATGCAGTAAGTTCTGAATACATCTTAATTTAGGCAAACAGTCCTACTATTATCAGCTAATTTTAGGGAAGTTCTGTCTCAATGAAAAGAATAACTCCAGGGGTACTCATGATATCCTGTGGTTTTTCAAGTACTCTCTCCCACTGGACAGTCATGGTAACATGTGATAGCACTTCTACTTCTTTTAATTTTTCCACCACAAGACCACTGATTTACAAACGTTTAAGAAAAAAAAAAACCTTCTGAAGGACAGAGAATGCTGGGAACTCTAGGGAAAACCCAATGTGGTTATTTTATCTAAACACAATGTTTCAGGATCTTCCTATGTCAAAGGCTAAGAATCACTTTTAGACAGCAAATATTTTCCAACACAATTTTAACTGAGAAATGAAAAGGAGAAGACAACTTCTTTTAGTATTTCATTATTATGCGTTGATTTGTATCTTTAAAATCTTGCAAGTTTTTAATCGCACGTGTATGTTTTAAAGAGCAAAATAAAGTTCCCTGTCATACTTACCAGTTGTTTTTCCTGTTTTTCAAGTGCTGCTCTATCTCTGCTTATAGCCCTCTGTGTACCTCTTAACTCTCGATTTTGCTCCTTTATTATATCTGGAAAGAAAATATTGATAGCTGGGCAAAGTTTTTCAATACTCCATAAACACCTGCTAAGCACCCTGCAGACACGCAGCATGTTTGACATCTCCCTTTCTTCAGTGTAGTGTCAGTTTCAGATACAGAAAATATTACCAAAATACAATTTGGTGTACACAACATCATTGTGTCAGCAGTGTGGGCTATATCCTGTTAAAAACAAAAAAAAGCTGTTTTACCTAGGATGTTACTTTGCACCATAACCATAGCAAGAACCTTAAGCCCACAGTAAGACATCTGTACACACATTTCCTGCAAGTCCAGCACTAACTCAGCAATATCTAGGTCACTGCCATGCCCCTGCTTTTCCCCCAGCCAGGCCTAACTGCAACAGGTAGGGCAGCTGAAGGAGCCTTGATTTAGGAGATCTCAGATCAGGTGAGGACTTCCCAGCTCCATAAAACAGTGACAATAATCCCAGGTGCAAGTCTTGGATCCTGCTCTTCTCTGTCCTTATTCTGCTCTGGGGGAGCTTCTTCTCCTCCACATCTGTATAGCACCTCTTCAAGTCAGTCTATAAAGCAACAGTGTTTGAAACTTTCCAATTAGGAGATGCTTAAGAACAGTAAGGCAGGAAAGTGGAGGCCATTACAACAAATTTCAGTTTACTGACAACTGACATAGCCAGCAAAGCTTGAACACTGTCTGTCAGGTGAAACCTATAGGAGTTTTGTGCACTGTGCTATTAAAAATTATGTACTGATAATATCCTGTTATTAAAGCAAGTATTATTTACAGTCTAGGCATCAATCTTGCTAGCTGCAACTAACTTTTGATAGGATTTACAGCACGTGCTTGGGTGTGATTCACCTGGGCAAAGGCAGAGCAGGATGTCTGCATGTGACTCAGCATCCTCTGACCTTTGTAGAGGGAGGCAGTTCTTATGGAGGACAGATTCATCTCCTCCCACTTTGGGTAGGAGTTTGAAAGGAGGAGACTGTCACATAAACTTTCTTTAGAGCTCACAAAGGATAAATTCTAGAATCACAGGCTACCCTTTTCATTTTTTAAGGTTTGAGGCAATTTTTCTACAAACAGCGAGAAGCATTTGCGTTCTTCATTCCCAAAGCCAGACATACTGTAAAACATCCATCGCTGGAATTATTTCAACGTTAATAGGTTTGAATCAGAACAAAATCCCAAACCTTTAGTGGCATTTTAAAGACAGAATATACATTTCCTCTTCCAATCTTGCTGGAGATTGCCCAGTTGTTGGGCAAAGAAATATATAGTAAAAAAACCAGTGTGAAAATGACACCTGTTTTTACAATGTTACTACTGCTGTACTACAGAAAAAGCATCCTTGGGAGATCCAGACTTTTCAGTGGACAATAACTAAGAACTGAAAGATGGCATGGAATATAACTGCATTCTTCAAGCTGGCAAAACAGCAGAGAAAATAATTCTGAAAATGCTACAGGCAAGTAATTTTGAAGGTAGATAAATGTATATTACTTGCACAGCTGCACTTGGTGAAATTGAAAGAAAAAGCTTAATAGCTACATACAAGACTGGCTTTTCTAACGACACTACTTAAAAAAAAATCCTTCCTATAGTGAGCTTGATAGGTAGGAACTTCAAGTTGACAGCAAACAAGAACAGTACTTAGGAGACAATAAGGTGAAGCACGATGCTTATTTCTGTAGTTTCTGATCCTTCACAGTGGCCTAAACTAAGGATAGCAATAAACTGAAAACAACTATCTGCAGTTACGGACTGTTTAATTTGTTTTTAGAAGTGAAGGCCAAGATGAGAACTTGGTTCCTGTTTGTTTTTGATAACCGAGGAAAATTCCCAGCTACTAGAGCAGACAGAATACAACAGGTTATTCTGAGATAAGTCTTATGCCATTAGCCACTCCTGTGTGTCACACTGTCGTCACACACACACCAGGGCAAGGAGGAAGCATTCCTTAAAACAGGCTGGACAAGAGACATCCAGCAGGGCTTGACCCGACTCCTGCAATCCTTCCTTGGTCATGGCAGCTTAACGCCAGCTCCCCTTCTCCCCTTCTCAGGTGCCGCATCTAAACTGCGCAGAGCCAGGTGGGACCTGTGTGCGCTCCCTGCGGTGACACACAATTGGTTGATGTGCAGCGTCATTTTCTGCGAGCCCTTTTCAAACGCCGACCCACCAGCTCTGACACGGGGCACCCAACACACCAGAGAGCCAAACCTGGGGCTCGCCAACCCTGGGCCACGACACTGTGGAGAGCTGAGCATCGTCCAGCGGCCTGCTGGCAGCTAAGGCGTCCTTTGGGGCTTTATTTGAGGGTGGTTATTCCTGCTGAAGTTTAAGCGGTTTGGTACCAGACTGGTTACAAAGAACCAAGTTGTTTCCACACCGGCGCGGAGCGCAGGGCCGGGCGGCGGCGGCTCCCGCAGCCTGGACGTGGCTCCCGCACAGCGGCACCGCTCGCGTCCCGGCTCCCCCTGGGCCCAGCAACTCCTGGCGGGCCTGTTTTGCGTCCCTCGCTGCCACCGAGCGATGCTGCTCCTGCTCCTCCCTCACCCACGGCCCGGGATGGCCGGGCCCGGCTCCCACCGCTCCCGGAGCGCCAGGAATCCCCCGCCCCGCTGTGCCAGGGCCGGCCCGGCCCGGGGGCTCTCCCGCAGCGCCGCCGGTGAGTCACGGCGGGCGGGCCGGGGCCTCCTGCTCCTCTCCTGCTCCGCTCCCTGCGAGCTCCCGCTCCGCCGGGACGCGGAGCCCGAGGCAGCGACCCCCGCCGGGCTCCCGCTGCCCCGGAGCCCCGGCNTTTTCTGTCTGTCCGCCCTCGTTTGGGCACCCCGAGCTGCGGGAGAGGTGCTGCGGGGCCGGCTCGGCCGTCCGAAGGGCGAGCCGGGACGGGGCGGGGATGTCCCGGCTCCCCGCTCCCTGCCCCGCTCGGTGCCGTGGGTTCTCTTCTTGTACGTGTAGTTATTAAAGATTAAACTGAAAACATACCAAAATTCGGCAGCGTGGTGCTCGCCTCTTGGTTTTCTGACAACACCGGTCTCGTTGGAAATAGCAAGTTTTCGCTGTTTTTCGTGTGCCCCTTTAGTTATTTTTCACTGGCTGAAATCCAGATCTTGTGTACACAGGTACTATGGGAATTCAGCGAGCTTCTGTAAGGAAACCTGGTGCGTGGGCATATGGAGGGATTTGGGCACAGTTAAACAATTAAACACACAATTAAACACACAATTAAGCGGTGGGGTCGCTGCCTGTCCGTGACAGATGAACCGTGGGGTTTGGGATTTTTTGTTCAGGACCATCCCGGCTCTCAGCCCAAGCCACTGCTGAGTCTGAAGAACTGATTACACATTAGTTTTCTTGGATATGCCTTTGTCTGAGAGTCACAAGCACTGCTGTACACAAGAGTGTGGAAAAAGGAATAATAATTTTCTTGGTTTCAATATGTAATTACAATCCTTAATTTTTAATAAGGTAGTTTATAACGTAGCTGTGGTTTCATCATTGGCGATTGCCTACATATGCATCATGCCCTTAGAAAATAAAAAGAGGGCCTTTATTAAAAAAGACAGAGCTGTAGGTTTGAATATCAGCTAGATATAACTTCCCTTACTTTGAAGTGTTGGGGATGATTATGTTAATGTGCAAGGAAAAAAAGAAGTGACTGGAATGTAGTAATGCATTTTGATGGCTAGATATAAATTCAGCCTGAGAAACAATCGTAAGTTTATGGTTGCAGTACCCTAATAAACCACACTTTTATAACCTTGCATGGAGAAACCATCTATTAGAATATTGTAATAGCAGTGTAAGGATTTTTGTGGGCATGGGAAGGTACAGACTATGTGCTTGCTGTCAGTATTCTTTGATTTTATGAAAACACTGATTTTGTCGCAAATAGCAAGTTTTCATTGTTTTGCATGTGTCCCTTTAGTTATTTTTCACTGATTGTTACAGGCTGAAATCCAGACCATATGTGATGACATGGATACTGTGGAAATGTGGTGCTTCTCTATGAGGCAAGTTAAATAAAATACACTTTAGAAGTTTATTCATGCACCCTGTCCTCTTTGTTAGGTCACATCAGTCAGACATGGGTTAGTAAGCAAGACTGAAATCCTGGTTTTGAAAATGCACAGATGAGGGGGAGGAGAGCACTTGTAATTTAGATTCAGATCCCCACTTTCCTTGAGAGAGAGGCTGGGCAGCTTAACTATGGGGTACTCTTAAATTGTGCTAATTAGCTATGAGACCAGAAATGCATTTTTCCATAATATTTCTTCATGAATGTTTAATTGTGATGAGATAAACAAAGATGTCCGTAATAGGCTTCATGACTGCAATAAATACAGTATGTCTGAGCTATTGCTTGCCAAGACTTACTTTTCTGTGTTGTAAGCCTGAATGCTATTGTATGTATTGATATTAGTGATAAGAGAAGCCCTCAAATTTATCCTTTAAATTAATAATGCTTAAATATCAGTGTTTCTTTTAGATTCTGACTTGGTTCATGATCTAATCACCAATCAAAATGTAAAAAAAAAAATACCTTAGTTCTTTATGCTACAGACAAATTTTAAAAATCAATCAGATGGAATAAATAACCTTTCCTTAGTGACTATATGCAAATATCTCTAGCAAACCAAAGCAGGGACTCTGTGTTTTCTGTTTGTTGGATTTAGAGTGAAACCGGGACACAAAAACTGGTTTAGCAGGAGGATACAATATCCTGTATTAATTTAAAAATGAAAACCTTCAAGTCAAAATATGAAAAATGAATGGATAACAAAACCAGATTAAAGCTAGTGTTCAGTGCTCCAGAGTTGTACTTAGAAAAATACAGGAGGGAGGGTTTGTTTTCAGAGGTATAGATAAGCTATTGTAGCATTGGGGCACTGGAGTATTTAAGCACATAGTTAATTTAAACCAGGTGATGAGGTTTAGGTGGTCAGAGAAAATGGCTGCTGTGAAGAGACCCTGAAAAATTGGTGCTTTCAGGTACTGCTCTGTAGAATAGTAGATAAAGTGTCTGATCTGAAAAAAAAAATCCTTTCCTGACCATGTTCTTGGGAGAAAAAAGGAGAGGTGAGTTTTCAGATGTGTGAGCATTGAAGAAGTTCTTGAGGTCATGCTTTAAGTCTTTTTAAGATTTCTGGTTTAATGAAGGTTGCCAGTCTTCCCTATCTCCTTTTCTAGTGTGAGTAAAATATTGCAAGTGAACTTTCACTGACAACTAAGGCAGATTGTCTTGGGATGCTTTGTGGATAATGACCCAAATTCAGCACTGTTTGATCTATTTTGGGCCTATCTAATTTCTGCTCTGCAGATATAAGGAAATTAAATGAGGCTGTGTGTAGTGAAGAATGAAGTGGTTAACTTGAAAATTACAGAGGCCTCAGAAAGATAAATGATCAAAGACTGTATAAATGTATTGCTATATGAAATGCACAGCACTTTACATGTAAAATAAAGTTATGAGGAGAAGTGTCTTTGGTGCCTCAGCAAGTGGCCACTTTCCAAATTCTGCAGTGCTTTACCTTATCCTGGAAGAGCTCCATGGGAATCAAACTATTTACTTGCATAAGAGTTTGTGAGATTGTGCTGAAGGCTCCATGACTTTATACTTGTCATGTGAAGGTGGGCTGAGCTAGGAGGGGGGCAGAAAGGAAAAAGCAGGGAGAAAATTCCAGAGCCTAATGAAGCTCAGGCTGCAGTTCACCCCGACATCTGGATGTGCACTGGCACCAGGGGAATGTGGCTGTGTTCAATGTGGTGGTGGTATTAAATGTGTGTCTCTGCTGAAGTCTGGGTGTGTGTCATCCTGTTATCTCTAACTGCACCCATTAGTAATGGAACCTGGCAATGGGAATGTGCTCTCTGTTGTGGGGAAGGCATGGAAATACAGAGGCACAAAATCTGGGAGGATTAGAAGATGTTGAAGCAGAAAAGAGCAGGCAAGGGGTGGTGGCCAACACAAAACTGGGGTGTAAATATTTGAAGAGTAAGGAGTTGGAAGTGGTAGCAATAAATGAAGACAGCCCTAGGAAAGAGGATAGAGAAGGTGAAGAGGAGCTGTTAGGGAAATGCTGTGGTTGTAAGATGGTGGAGGTTTCCTGCAGTGCTGCATTTCTAGAGGGTTCAAATGAGTTCAGATTCATTTGCCTGCTTTGTTAAAAAAGAAAGCACTTATTTATTTGTGCGAGTGTAAAAATAATGTTTTATACAGCATATCTCACCTTTACCTTGCAGATTTAGACACCTTTCCAGCAACATTTGTGGAAAGCTCCTTAGAACTGGAAAATACCTCATTTGTAGGAGGAAAATGGGGAGTCACATCTAACAAATACACAGGTATGAAACAACGTTTATATGCTGAAAGTAAAATTATTGAAATTGATTTCATAAGAGAAAATTAACTGCCTACAAATAATGCCCATAGTGAATTGCTGTCCAGTAAGAGTAATGCCACAATCAATGAGATGGCAAAGGGAAACAAGTCAGTAAGCTAAAGATCAGTGGATTGCCTATTTGAAAATAGCTTATAATTCTAAACATTTTAGTTTTTAAAAGTGTATTTTTATTGATCTGGAAAAATATTGTGGAATGTGGTGAAGCTGAAATACATGAGAATGTTTTGCTTTCCATCTGTTCACAATTTAACTTGAACTGGGCATGTGTGTGAAGCAGACAGTGTATTGTTGGTCTTATTCATAACTTAATTGTTTTTTGCTTTCCCTGCCTAAAAATAATCAATTGCCAATAGACTGCTACTCATCTAGGCTTTACACCACACAAGGTGCAAGGGGTAGAGGGTAATACACATTTAGGTGTGTAAGCATGGCTTGATTTAATTTGTTCTTGTGAGTACTTGCTGACATCTATGGAGATTGAGATTGTCTTTTTATGAGAGAGGGTATTTGTGATGTACATGTTTTGCTTGATACTCTGCTGAATTTGCTTGACAGACCTATGAATAAGTAAAAACCAGAAAGAATGAATTAAAGGAAAACTGTAGTGCCTGAAATGTGAGACGTTACTCGAGTTTGCTGGAAAGCTTTTAGTGAACTGAAACCTTGAATGTATAAAGGATGTTGTCTTCATCTCAATTTTTTTCTCCTAAATGCATTTATGAACAATTCTGGGGGCAAAAAAACCCAAACCCAGAGTACCACCACCATTAAAAAAATCCTCAACAACAAAAATAAAACTGCCAAACTCCCTCATCCTTAATATATGTGAGGGTAGGCAAGTTTTTTCTGTTGCACAGAGTAGGCCTAACAAAGCAAGATACTTATGTATGCAAGAGTACACCTTACTTTTAGTCACTTTCAGCATCTTCTTAATAAAGTAAGAGTACTTTGAACTGCTTATTATGTGCATGAAGTTCAGTACTTTGTGAAGCCCCCTAAAAGCCTACCCCCTCCTTACAGAAATCTGGTCTTAATTATCACCTTGATTGGTGCTAATAGGACACTTCTGACTTGCAGACTGCATCTCTTATAACCTTCATGTCTGATTACAAGGTTTTTCCTTCATGGAAGAGCAAATGCTTCACTATAAAATAGTGCCATTACTTTATACAAGGAGAGTCAGTTTTGCTTCAGTAATCAAATACAGTAGGACATCATATTTCTGTAGGGCATTCATGAAATCAGAGGTTATACTTCTAAGAGCTTTTGCTTGCAAATATCATTTCTTTAAATGACTTTTCCCAGGGAGAAAAGGAAATCCAGGCTATCAACAAAATAGGTAAATACTGTTAGCATTTTATCATAAGCTTCAAGACTTCCTCAAGGCATCAAGTTCTGAAAAAATAGAGTAAGATATTATGGGGAGGATATTTATTATTACAAACTGCAAAGTCAACAGGGACTGCTAAATGTTCTTGCAGTCATAATAGCCTATCTCATGTTAATTCTAGCCCAAAGCTCTGTGACTCTTTATGTGCAGAGATAATGGGGGGTAAAACTGTATTTTTAGTTTAGCACCAGATTCCTCCCAACCATAGAAAACAAATTAAGGAGCTTCACAAACTAAAAATGATTTGGGCTTTGGAGGAATTCCCAGCAATAATATACAAGACTTATTACCCTGGGTAGTTAGAGGGTCCCATATGTTTATGGCTGATAGTAGTCATTTTGATGGAATATTGCCTCAGCAACTTGTTTTCAAATAATTTGCCTGCAACCCAGATCTGTTGATTCTAGGAGAAGGTCTTAGGTTCCTAAGAGAAGATCTTTTTGGTAATGTCATTCTTGTTTGTACTCCCTATGTGTCTCTTAGATAAAATACAGTATATTTTGCCCAGGAAAAATGCTGCATTAGTGGTCAAGTTTCTACATTTAATTTAGCTGGAGTCCATTACACATCAAAGTTTAACACATCAAGGCTTGGGTTATATAGGTTCAGATTTGAGAACATGTGCTTTTTTTTTTTTTTTTTTGAGTAAAAGACACTACAGGTAGTTGTTCTAAAATAATGTGTCAAAAATCTAGAAAATCCAGCTTAAGGTTATTGCTGTTCATTATTTGTTTGACTTTGCTATCTAGGAACATGGCTGCTTTGGGTTTGGAATGCTGTGTAATGTGGGAGGGAAAAATATCAGTCCATCCCCCAGAGAATATATTGTCCCAAAATAGTAAGGAATAGTATGTGAATGTCAACAAACTGGGCAGTGCAAAGAAAGCAGGAGTTAATTTATGTACCTTCACATTTGTCTGTGTATAGGTGTCAAGGTAAAAAGAAGTTAAACTTTAGAAAAAAACAGCAGTAAGGACAAGACAAAAAATGCTTGTTAGAAGCAAAATTAATAAAGCCTGAAAGCCTAACAAGAACTGAAGGAATCAGTGTGGTCTGTGAGGGTGTGGAGTTTGGGATAGGCAGGGAAAGCCTTGAAGACACTTGCACTGTTTGTGGTGAACAACCAAAGGAGCCACCTGGAAGGAGGCAATGAAAATGACAATGTGGTCAAAGAAATGATCTAAAGAAATGGTGTTTTGGGGTTACATTTATTGAGTGGCATTGTGGTGGTATCCTTGAATCCATGTGAAGATAATTTTAATATATTTAGGAAAGTTAACATTTCTTTTAAATATTAAGGGAATAGAAAACTATCTCATAAAACTGGAAATGTCAGTTCAAGGAGCTCTTATCTTGGTCTTGTTGGTAATGATTTATATTTTCCCCAGGGTTCAGAATGCTTGTCATTTACACTGTCCTTTGGGTACAGCTACAGCTGCCTATGGCCCAATCCAACAAAAAATATGTTCAGTTCCTCTCTGACAAAAGTGTATATAAACCTCAAAGTCACTAGAACCTGCTCCGAAATTATACACTGCCAGAAGGATATATTTTATATTGCATTGGACCCTAAAGTGTCATAAAAAATGGCATATCCCTTTTTTTCCTCTTTTTTTTTTTTTGGTAGCTTTATGACCAGCAAGACAGCATCAAGCAGTTTATTGCAGACCTGGTTTATGCCTTGCAAGAGAGCAGTGTAGTAGACCCTTGTGCATGCTTTGTTTTCAGCACCAACACTGGAAGCAATTTTGAATCTCATTTGATTTTAGTTGAATCTATGCTCTTTTTGTTGTCTGTGTGAGCGAATTTAAAAAGGAAAAAAATAAACTAATGTTGTTTTCATTGTTTAAGAAGGCATTTAATTTATTTTTGATTAGCTTAAACTGTATTTGTACATCATGCTTAACAGTTTCTTTCTTAACTCTTTAATGCCATTGTCACTTTATACAGCTAGGATAAAACATATGCCATTTCCAGGGATAGGGAGAGGCACTCAGCAACACGTAAATGAGGATTCAATCCTACAAAGCCAGGCAAGACATTTGAGCACATTAATTTCAGCAAGAATTCGATGCATAATCCCTATAGAAGTTAATTGGGATGTTTCATTGGTAAATGAGGTAGCCAGGATCCATGGAAGTGTCAGTATCCATCTGGGAGGCTTAGCTGTCACTGACAGAAGAGGTGTGAGCAGCGTCTCCTTTGCTGGTACAGCATCAAGCCTCCCGAGCTGAGCCTTGGAATCTCATTAGATCCTGATGCAGGGAACTTGTCTGGCTTAGCCTTTAAATTGGTTTTGGAAATGCATCTTTCTATGGTGGCTCTCTTTTCCTTTGAAATGAGTAATGTGGCAACTGTTTGCTTATAAAATATCATCATTAAGCTCACTTACTCCTTGATTCTGATAGAGCTGTAATTGCCAAAAAAGAGTGCGTGACAGTTAGGGACCTTGGTCCTATTTTAGAGGGAGAACATGGACCACAGAGGGTTCTGGTGACCCAGTCCCTTAAAGTTGTTCTGAACCTGCACTCAAGGGGTTGATCCTTCTTTCAGCAGAAAATTCCTTTTATCGGGATTTCATTATTTTCTCTGTTGTCCTGGAGATCTGAGTCCCTCCA
>VYZP01000111.1:0-13958 GCA_013400635.1 Hypocryptadius cinnamomeus
AGGACTCAGGTGGCAGCAGCTGCTCAGCAAGGCCCCAAGTGCAAATGTTTCCACATGGATTCATGGAATGGTTTGGGCTGGAAAGGACTTTAAAACCCATCTCATTCCATCCTTGCCATGGGCAGGGACACCTTCCACTGTCCCAGGCTGCTCCAAGCCCTGTCCAGCCTGGCCTTGGGCACTGCCAGGGATCCAGGGGCAGACACAGCTGCTCTGAGCAACAGTTCATGCCAAATGTGCAGGTGAATAAGAAAACAACCTGAAAACAAATTGAAATTTCACCCCACTACTCAGTTCATTTTCTGTTGCAGGGAGTCAGAAGAAAAAAAAAATCATTCCAAACCCCATCCCCTTCCCTGAAAGCCAAGCAGCACCTGCACGTGGCTCCCAGCACTGCGTGAGGAACACCCAAACAACCCCCAGCCAGAGGGCAGGGGAGGAAATACAAAGTTAACACATACACGGAAATACAAGTTAAAAAAAAAAAAGGAGGAAAAAAGAAAACATTGCTTCTGCTAAATAAAGAAAGACAGCCTGCAGGCTGCCCACAGCCCAGGCCAGCCCCGCAGAGGTTCGGCAGGCCTGGCAGCTCCGGGGGGCTGAGGGGGCTCCGGGCCTGGTGCGAGGCTCAGAGCTCCTGTGCCAGCGGTGTTTGGGACCAGATGGCTCCTGTGTTTGCCCACAACACTTTCCTCTTCCCACTGCAGCCGTCTGCTCCCTTTTGGCAACAACTTCAGGTGCCAAGGGTGTACAGAACCATCTCGAGCTGCCAAGCACGGCACAGGCCTCAGCGCAGGGGAAGAGGGAAAAGGGTGAAGGAGGAAAGGCCGAGTGACCCCCCCAAACCCCCCCGGACACCTGCCTGCTGCTTTCAGCCCAAATGGGTATTTTTATTCTGAACAGTCCATCTACCTACTTAAGTTTCTGTTTGTTTTATTTACAGGATCTTAGTGTTGTCACACATCAAAACAAGCTGGCAGTGATCCCTAAGGAGTCCCCATTAGCAATACAGCTCTATTATGGATGGAACATTTTTCTGCCATCTCCAAAATAAGAGGAATCTTCAAACACCCACAAATTAGTTCTCACTGTAACAAGTCTCCACTGTAAGTTGCACACAAATTCAGACTTCAGAGGGTTAAAGAGCTCAAGCACCACCAGCTTTTTCCTCTGCCTGTTCACCCAGAAGATTTTTAAGCACACACAGGAGTGTCAGCTCCAGACACCAAAAGTCAGAAAGAAAATTGCCAATAAATGTAAGTGGTTACACCTCAAGCACCACATAACCTGTACTTTTAAATAAGCCATGAGAGAGCAGACTAATAATTTTTCAAAGGACTACAGGAGATTCACTCAAGAGATCTGTAACAGCATTTGAGGATGAAAAGAGGATGTTCAGGAAATGTCAAACACCACTAATGAACATAAAATGAATTCTGAATTAAATACATGAGTTTTGTGAGGAACTGGAATGTGCACAAGCAACTTCACCCGTGGATAAAGCAATTAATGACTCAGCCATGAGCTGAACACATGGTTTTGTGGGCATGAGACAGACAAACAAGCTGGCAACAAATGGGACAATGATTTCAGACTAAACTTTGGATTTCCAGTGCCAATCTGGATCTCCTCCACGAGCCTCTTCCACCAAGTCTTATCCTTACCACTCATGTAAAACCACAACACCAGAAAACTGCTAAGAAACACTTTACTGGATGAAACTTTTCAGCTGAGGAAGCCGGGAACACTCTCCCCCATGAGCTAGACAGAATCAGACCCTCAGGTGCCATGGGAACAGTGCCCTGGTGTGGGATGTATCTCCTGGAGTGACTGTGGGGAGCTCAGGGCAGCCAAGACAAGGGCCAGAGAGGCTGGTGAGTATTTCCAAGTCATTAAGACAAAAAAGTTTTCCATTATAATTAAATGCATGTTAAGGATGGGAATAGAGAAGCAAGAAGCATGAAAAAGGCTGATCCTGACCACTGCTGCAGAATCACAGAATGGTTTGGGTTGGAAATTACTTTAAAGATTACCTGTCCATGGACACCTTCCACTGTCCCAGGTTGTTCCAACCTGGCCTTGGACACTTCCAGAGATCCAGGGGCAGTCCCAGCTTCTCTGGGCACCCTGTGCCAGGGCCTCCCCACCCTCACAAGAATTTCTCCCTAATCTAATCTAATTCTGCCCTGAGTTTATGACCACTCCCCACTGTCCTGTGAGGACCTGACCACATAGAAATTCCCTCTCCCTCCTTTTTTATAAGGCCATAGGATTCTCTCCAAAACCTCCTCCCCAGCCCTGTGACCATCCCCAGGTACTGCTACCCCCTAACAGAGCATGGACCCCCCTGTGACAGGTGCCAGTAGCTGGCCATGCCACTCTGAAGTGACCAGCAGGGTTTGTTTGCTGTGATGCCACCACAGAACACTCACCCACAGCACTGAGGGCATGCTTGAGCTCCAGGGTGAAGGCTGTCAGCGGCACCTCCTCAGACACCGGCATGATCGCTACCGTGGAAAGGTTGCTGGCAGGATTCCCTGCATCCCACTTGCTGCTGGAGCTGTGCAGTCCAAGAGGATGACCTGTTCACAGAGAAAACACCTGCCATCAGTCAGCCAGGCTGCAAAAAATAGAATGTCACCTGCAGGCAGGAGGGAAAGTGTCACTGTGTCACCGAGCTGCTCAATGTCAGAGAAATGGAACACAAACCTCCACAGCATGTGAGAGCAGAGTTCCCACATATTTCATTTTAAGAGGATGAAGATCAGTTTCCATCATTTTTGGTTGCTGGTACAGCATGTGTGGGTTGAAGTTAGGCAACGTTAAAAATATGCCAGGAATATGTTAAATGAAACATGGATCTACCTGACCCAGGAAGGCAAAGATAAAAAGGCACTTAAAATCCCTTTACCACAACTTTGGAACTGATTCCACAAGAGGAATTAGCTTAACTAACAAAAACCCCAAACCCGTTGTCAGTATTAAAATATTCCAAAATATTCCAAAACTTAACATTCCTTTTCTTATGGTATTCCTAAGCAAGGAAGGAAATTGCTGTTTTCAACAAAACTCCCATAGAAAATGTGCATCTCTACCTGTTCTCCCTTCTCTGCAAGACGCAGAGCTTTACAGATTTGGGCTTAGGAGTATTAAAATATGGAACCTCTGAAGTAGCTGCAAAGTACCTGGGAACTATCTCTAACATAATTTGGTGAGTAAGGGCAGAGGAAAAGCAGTTTTTGAGAGAAATCTGCAATGCATGTGAGGAACATCAAGATCTTCCCAGACAGCTTAGAGCTGGTAAAGGTCAATGTTCTACAAACTGTTCTTGTTCTGACACTCTTTTTTTCTCTTTAGCTAAGCCTTCTCAGAAAATCTCACTCTGCTGCTAATGCCTGTCAACTCAGCTCTGAGAACACAAAAAAATTTTGAATTTAAGTTGGGATTTCACATCCTGCTTATCTCATTTCACCCAGCAAAGGCCTAAGATGTACCATCAAGATGAATTCTTGAGCTGAGCATGTGGAAATACTTGATATCCCCTATGCAAACCCATTCAAAGGCTCAATGCTAGAGTGACAGACCACTGCAGGACACAAAGAAATATCAGATGAACTTCTTTAAAAAATATATTCAGCAATTGAGTTGCTCATTTCAAATCTTCTAAAACAGCTCTGCACAGAACACTAAATAGTTTTCCTCCTCCTTCTGGTGATCTTCAAGAAGATATCTGTAGGTTTAAACAGGTTACACATCACAGCTCAACCCCTTTATCTCCACAGGCCCTTCCCTCCTGAGAACTTCAATGGTGATTCTCTGATTGAACTCCTGTTACTCTCACCAATTTTCCTCCCACTTTCTGTTTCCACCATTTTGCCCTGTTTCCCAGGCAGTGCAGGCTCTGCCCTGGGCCACAGAGGCATTTCAGCAGGAACAGAAGTTTAAGTACAATTACCACCAGGCATTTGTGCACAAGTGGTTGTGCCCAGAAAGCTGAGCAGGTGAAGAAAGAGCAGATTCCGTTCCCCAGACTGCTCTGAAACAGGAAAGTGGGTGACCTTCATTTCCAGTCTCCTTGGAATCTGGCAAAACCAGCAACTGAAGGAATTAAACCCCCCCAACCAAACAAAACTCAAACAATCCTCAGCATCAAAGAGCCCCACAACACCCCAGCAGTTAACGGGCATCTGTTTGCTTTCAAATGCTGCTCAAGGAAATTGGGAGAATTCCCTCCTACTCCCTTCAGTCAGTAAAGAGACTTTGTGTTGGTGCTGCCACAAACACAAAGCTGCGGAACCAAACCATGGCAGGCCACTTCCTCCCAGACAATTCATTAAAATACTGCAAATCCAGGCATTTGAAATCAGTTTGTGCTGCTGCTGCTCAGCACAGTGCTCTGATTCCAGCCCATTACAGCTGCTATTTCCAATGCTCCCTTTACATTGCTCTTGCAAGAAATTCCAGGGAAATTTCACTGCACACAGGCAGCAACACTTGTGGATCTCAACTGCAAATCATTTCATTCCCACACCCAGCTAGCCATGCTCTGCCAAAACCATCATGTGTGCACAGATATAATGAAATCACCATCCACGTGCACCTACAGCTGTAACAGAACACAGAACCCCAGACTGGTTTGGGCTGGAAGGGACCTTAAAGCCCATCCAGTGCCACCCCTGCCATGGCAGGGACACCTCCCACTGTCCCAGGCTGCTCCAAGCCCTGTCCAACCTGGCCTTGGGCACTGCCAGGGATCCAGGGGCAGCCACAGCTGCTCTGGGCACCCTGTGCCAGGGCCTGCCCACCCTCCCAGGGAACAATTCCTAATTCCCAAAATCCCATCCACCCCTGCCCTCTGGCAGTGGAAGGGCCATTCCCTGTGTCCTGTCCCTCCATGCCTTGTCCCCAGCCCCTCTCCAGCTCTCCTGGAGCCCCTTTGGGCCCTGGAAAGGGCTCTGAGCTCTCCCTGGAGCCTTCTCTTCCCCAGGCTGAAATTTAGCAATGCATTTCCTTTCCAAGCATGCACTGCCTGTTTCCAAATTTAAGGATGCAAGTCTGGCTCCAAGGAAGCCCCAGAATCAATGGGAATAGTCCAGGAATGAGTCTCACCTCCCTGCTGCAGACTGCCAAGGATCTTCTCGCCCAGCAAGTGAATAAGTCTGGTCACAACCTGGGAGAGAAAGAGAAAAAAAAGAAACATTCAGGCAGACTGAACTGAAAGTAGAGCATCCACATGGAGACTTCCAAACTTTTTTAAGATGTTCCCTCAAGTTGAGCCACACAGAGTCAAGAGTTTGCAGCTGTAGCTTCTTTCCTGGCTGTAATGTGTGGTGATTGGTCATTTGTCTTGGTTTCTCCTACATCGTTTTACTTTAATTTGGAAAAACAAGAAAACAAAGCAACCCCGGAACAGGCAGGATTTAACTTGCTTTGGGGAAAAAAAAAAAGATTATTTGGGGAAACATGTCAAATTGCATTTCCAGCTCTCCTCATTTCTCTCTGCAGTGCATCTGCCCCTCTAAGTACTCTCAGTGCTGCACCTTTTGTAGGTGCTAAAGGCTCAAAAAGGTCCAAGCCTGCATTCAAACAGACCCTTCCCCAATCCTGGTGAATGGTTTACAGCACTCAATTTAAAATATTTGGGGAAAAAAAGGGGGGATAAATACACCCCCCAGACACCTGCAGAATCAAAACAAACTACCTAAGAAATTGCCTTCTCCCTCAAATGCTGTTTGCCTGGTAATTCATGTTTGAAGGCACAGATGTGCTCCCAGCTGTTTTTCCAGCAGGACTAACATAAATATAAACTAATATTCCAATAGCCAAATGTATCTCCAAACTGACAAGCCTCTCTCCAACATGACCAATCAATAACTCCTGACAAGTGGGGTAGCAGAAGACTAATCCTTGCAATATCAAGAAGTGACAGACATGGAAAATGCAGCATTTATTCCGAAAGCTCTACACAGATGTTTTACCAAATAAGTAAAAGAGTTATTTAAATGCATTAAGGATTAACAGAGCAATCATTAAATATTCTCCCCCAAATAATTCAAGGTCAAAATAGCTCAGGAGGACATAAAAAAACCTCAAAACAACTGCCACAACAGAAGTTCTCTAAGGTTAACAAGCAAAACAAGCAGCAGCCAGGTTACCTGGGATCCTGGATAAACACACCCTGTTCCCACAGAAACAGGGCACTTTGGGATGCAGCTTTCACATCAAGGGCCATGTAGGCATCAAGACAGGTCAGGATGCCCACCTGAGTCATTTACAAATCCTGCCTTAAAAACAAAATCTAATACAGCAAATTCCCCTGCACTGTGAAATGCTGTGTATAAAGCACTGATGTATTCCAAGTCCTCTATGAGAAAAGGGGGAAGAGCAAACAGAGGCTTCCAGCACAAGGGTGACTTGCAGTGGAGCACAGAAAAAGAGTTAGCAAGGTTATTTCAGGGATTTCATGGCATGGCTTGGGGTGGAAAAGGCCTTTAAAGCTCACCCACTTCAACCCCTGCAGGGAGCAGGGACATCTTCAACTGTCCCAGGATGCTCCAAGCTCTGTCCTGCCTGGTCTTGGACACTTCCAGGGACCCAGGGNCACCCCCAAACTGCAATCACAGAATACTCTGAGAACCTCCTGAGCTGGAGAGACCCACCAGGATCACCCAGCCCAGCCNGCCAGTTCTGCCCCATAGCCATGACTGCAAGTTGGTGAAGATGCCACATCAACATCTCAACATCTCCTCAGTGACCAGGACAAACCCATTGGTAGTGCCTCTTCCTTGCCCCAGGACCAGGCACAGTGTCCATGCCCACTTCCACCAATATGGGAAGGACAGCATGAAAGCTCCAGCATCCTGCCTTATCCTGGAATCTCAGACAGGATCTAAAATGCTTCCCCTTGTCCAAAACAACAGAATCTGATGGTCACCCAACCACACAACTCAACACTGCCAAGCTCCAAGGCTCTGGGATTCCCCAAAGGTGCCGCACATGGCTACAGAAAACTAACCCAGCCATAGGAAGAATTCAGGGAAACAGGGAATTCTTCACAAAAATAGAGACTGATGGCCCTTGCTAAAGGAGATAATCGGCCCCCAGAGCACATTTGCTATACCCAGCTCACAGGCTTCACCTGAACCTGCAGCAGCACAGCAGGACTTTCCTTCAGCAGTTTTGGGAGGTGCCGTGAACATCTTACACTTCTGAAGCACTTAAGCATCAGAATTTTAATTACTTACTAAAACCATCTCCTGTATTTATAACTTTTTCTGTTTTACAGGCAGCTAAGGAGAGCTCGAGCTAAGTTACAAAATATGTCCAAGGTTAATGATGGAACTAAGAATAGAACCTATTGGTCTCATTTTCCAGTTGGCTGCTCCTATTACCGGGAAATATTATTTGTCTTGTTTGCTGGAGCAAACCTTACAGCCTTGGTATGTATAGATAGGGAAAATTATTTCCCTGGTGACTTTGTACAACAAGCAAAGCTGCTCCCCAGAACGGGATGAGTCACTCTGTCGCAGTCATGGCAACGTCCAAGGAACATCAATTTGGGATCTGAGCTCAGAACTGAAATTTCCACAGAGTTTTATATTACACACGCCAGATATCCTCTCACAAAAAGGCACTGTTTTCCCCTAAAAGGGACTTGTCCATCCTTCTGAGGGAGAAGTCAATACAAATCACATCCCTCTATCGACAGCAGACCTGACCTGATCGACCCGCAGCCCTCAGTGTGCAGGGCAGCAGGAGCAGCTCTCCCCAAATTTAGAGGAGCTGGGGAGAACTGAAAACCAGCAGGAAAAATTCATCCTTCAGGTTTCCAAGCCCCTTTATTCTCACTCCCACGCAGCAGCAGGGCATGGGAAGGAGCAGCATCGCTCAATGCAGCCCAAGAGACAACAAGGAAGCCAAGGGATCTGGGAGAGAACAGGGATGGCTTGGGCAGGGAGGATGAGGAACAAGGAGGAATTAGCCCTTGGGCTAGGAGCAAACAAGCAGGAATTAGCCCTTGGGCTAGGAGCAAAATGACAGGGATTGAAGGGAAACAGTTACTCCAAGTGTGTCTGGAGGAGATGGAGGTAGAAGGACAGGTATAGGGTGGGTACCTCAGTGCAGAATCTGGGCTGTGACTCAGCAGTCCCTTAGCCCTCCTGTTCAGCTGCATTTTGTAGGAAATTCAAGGTGAGGCTGAGTCTCTTCTCCCATCTAAGAAGTGACAGGACATGAGGGAACAGCTTCCAGCTGTGCCAGGGAAGTTTAGCTGGGTATTAGGAAAACCTTCACTGCAAGGGAGGTCAAGCACTGGCACAGGTTACCCAGGGTGGAGACATGTGGGGACATGGGTTAGAGGCGGTCATGGTGGCACTGGGGGAATGGTTGGACTTGATGATCTTGGGGACTTTTCCAACCTGAACAATTCAAGGAAAGCTCTGGGAATTGGCAGTGGGGTAGGGCAGGAACTGAACCTGGAGAACACAGTGAGTTTCCCTCCTCTGGGGGTGCAGCCCCCAGCACTGCCCCACACTCCTGAGCCAGGGACAGCCTGAGCACTGCTTCTCCCAGAGCCTTCTGCCCCCTTCCCCATGGGAGTGCCAGCCTTTCTCAACCACAGTGCCAGAAGAGTCCAGAACACTTCCCAGACATCTGCACAAGCGGAATTCTCTCATTTTCAGGGTGTCACCATCACCCAGGGCTAAACAGCCTTCCTGGTCGGAAGCGTCTGCTGTGCTCACCCTACGGCACATCCTGGATTTTACAGCCTCTTCTAGCACCCAGCCCTGCAAACACCCCTCCTGCTGGCACAGGATCAGGCAGCTTCAATTTAAGCCTTGAAGAAAAATCTGCAAGAAGGCAGCGAGTCGGAGCCCAGACAGATCAAACAACACCAGCAGGTTCCTAAATTAGGCAAGGATCGTTAATTGCCTGTAGTAAAGCAAATGCAGCTTTTGAGCCCCTCGTGCTGGGGATGGAGCTGAGCTTGGTTTAGTTGGTGAGGAAGGGGAATTAATTCTTCCTCAAGATTAGGAACAGCAGTAGCAGCGAGTGCAGGCAGCTCAGTTAATCACAGTTAATCACAGTAACGAGCAGCGGAGCTGTGGATTGGACACTTGGCTGCCAGGACAGGTCTGCTCAGAGCTCCCCAAACTGCCAGGGAACACAGCTTCCCACCCCCTGCTCCCTGCCCAGGCTGGGAGGTGACTCAGGAAGGTCACAGAGCACCTAAAGAGGCACTACAGAGGCTCATGGAGTGAGTCTGGAGCCATGGGATCTGCCCAGGTCAGGGAGGTGACTGAGTTCACCATCAAAAATATCCCCAAAGCACACAAAACCCCACTCTCCTGCGCTTATGCAATAGAGTTTTCAGGCCAGAAGGACAAAATCTGACCTTACAGGTCTAAAAAACCGAGCACATCTCCATTTCAAAAGCTACTTGGGGCTCCAGGTGCATCAGTGCCGTTCTCCAAAAGCCCCAAACCCCTCCAGCTCCCACAGACACCACTGCAGATGTCACCTCATAACCCTGGCCCAGAGGAGGATGTTCAGGTGAGACACTTTCCAAGGGAAATTACCATTTCTCCTCCTCCTCCTGCCACCCACTCCCCTTTTCAGATGAACTCCCAAGACATTTTTGTACAGGGAAAAGCAGGACAAAGAGTTTCTGTTTCTCAAATGGTGTTGGAGAGCACTTCCCCCAGCACAATTCCACCTCTCCCACCCACCTCACCACTCACCACCTCACCTACCCACAAATCTCACCTTCCTGGCTGTTTCTGGATCAACTCCATCCCAGTGAGACCCACTCAGGCTCTCCCAAACCCCCAAACCTCTCCTGTCTACTGTAACAGTCTGTTCCTCCACCTGCTACAGAGGAGCTACTGGGAAACCATTAATTTTCCCTGTGCTTAATTAATGTTCAATTACTCCACAGAGCTGCAGGCTCTGCATTTGTGGCAGGGCAAGGCCCAAGCACCACATCCCAAGGGGCTGCATTTCCTTCCTTTAGGATGATTAATTCCTGTTTCAAAAGCAGGAGATGACCAGGCAGGATCTCAGCTCTGCTACTGCTGATGCCAGCACAGAGCTGAGTGCTCCATCCATCCTGGGTCAGAGGTGTTATCAGAGCACCACTTGCTCCATAGCCACTGGAATTCCCACACCAAGATTACAGTCACTCTGCAGTGCTGTATTTCCTATAATCCCTTTAAATATTTCAAACTACTACCCACCCCTGCTAATCTTCCAAGGCTGAGTTCTGGTTAAAGCTTTTGTTCCTATTCAACTGTGAAACTCAAGAGTTGATTTACAAAAAGCTCATTTGAAAGTGATTTTCATGAGAATTCGTCGGAAAATATTTTCCTATGGACATTTATTTCAATCTGTGAATACTATGGGATGTGAATACTATGGGATGGCCTGGCAAATTGAATTATCTGCTGATAGACAACAACTAATCCAAACAAAGCTTCCTCCATCATAGGTAACTCTTGATTTAGAGAAAACTATACATGAAGGGGGCCTACAAGAAACATGGAGAAAGACTATTTATAAAGGCCTGGAGTGCCAGGACACAGGGAATGGATTTCCACTGCCAGAGGGCAGGGATGGATGGGATTTTGGGAATTAGGAATTGTTCCCTGGGAGGTGGGCAAGCCCTGGCACAGGGTGCCCAGAGCAGCTGTGGCTGCCCCTGGATCCCTGGCAGTGCCCAAGGCCAGGCCGGACAGGGCTTGGAGCAGCCTGGGACAGTGGGAGGTGTCCCTGCCATGGCAGGGGTGGCACTGGATGGGCTTCAAGGTCCCCTTCAACCCAAACCATTCTGGGATTCTAAATCAGGGAAAAATTTCACAAAATCAACACCAATATCCAAATTCAAAGCCACAACTAACTGATGTGAGGTCCTGTGTACTACAAATCCCTTTTAGTTACAACAGAAGAAATACATAAAAGCATATATAAGAAGAAAACACACAAACACCAAACTGTAAGATACATTCATCACTTCAGCCCTACCCTGCCCCAGGGTTCAGCTTTCACTGTCTGTGATTTTAAATCAAAGCTCCTGTGCAAGGAAGCCAAGGGCCAGGCCCCAGGAAGCCTCCCCAGCCCTGGCAGGTTCCTGGCAGGTTCCTCCCATTGTCTCCTGCAGGTTCCTGGGCCAGGAAAGCAGCCTTGACTGAAGGAATGAACCTGCCATGGCTGTGTCAGTCCTGCACAGCCAAGGGATGTGTGCAGCCCTACAAACTGAATGAAGATTTCCTCTGGATCCTCCACCATCATCCAGACCCAACAGATCAGGATGCTGCAGGGAACAAGGAGCCTTGGAGCTGAGCTGTGGACTCTCCTGTGCCTTTGAAATCTAACAATAAGATGCTTCCTAGTTCAGCTTTTAAAACTTCAATCACCCAACAGGCACCCCCAAACTGCAATCACAGAATACTCTGAGAACCTCCTGAGCTGGAGAGACCCACCAGGATCACCCAGCCCAGCCCCTGGCCCTGCCCAGACCCCCCACCAACCCCACCCTGGGCATCCCTGGCAGCGCTGTCCAAAGGCTCCTGGAGCTCTGGCAGCCTCGGGGCCGTGCCCATTCCCTGGGGAGCCTGGGCAGTGCCAGCACCCTCTGGGGGAAGAGCCTTTTCCTCATTTTAACCTAAACATCCCCTGATACAGTTCATTGGTCACCAGAGAGAAATTAAATATGTCAAATAACAATCTACTGGTGCCTCCACAGCAGGGTACTGCAGAGCTTCATATCCAGGTGTGATACAGTTAAAAGACCTGTAAAAGGGTTTTGTGCCACACTGAGACTCTACGGATGAGCTGCCATGAAAAACAGGCCTGCCAAGGGTTTGCTGTTCTACAAAATAAGAACAATGGGAGTCAAATAGTGCAAACAGCCATTTTTACCCACACAAATTCACAGAACAGCTTCTGGGAAGCTCCTTCCAGGAGCTGAGATTATCCTCGACCAGCTTTCTTAAGAACGTTTTCTAAGGGAGGAGGAGAGGAAAATTAGATCCTCAGCTTGAATAGAACCAGGGTGTTATTGCAGCTTCACATGGCCCCAGATCAGACAAACACTGGCTTGTTCTGAAATCAGAGAGCTTAGCAAGGGGTCTGTGATTGAAACTTTGACGTTTGATCAGCCCGTGACAAAGCAAATCCTCAACGCTCCCTCACAACAATTCCTGGCACCTTTTCAAATGCTGCTGAAGCCCACAGAGGAACTGAAGCTTTATCCTGGGGCTGTTTGAGCTTCTAATGCTTGGGATCAATCGTGTCTTGAAGAAAAATGTCATTCTGGCACCAGTGCTGGTTAAATCCCCCCTCCTGCCAGCCTCACTCAGTGACCACAGTGTTCCCATTGAATTCCTTCTCTCCTTTTCACATCCACTCCTCTTACAGTCGAGGAACACTTACTGGAATGGGCCAGGACAACAGATACTGAAAAATCCAGAAGCACAGCCTCTCCTGACCTACTCCCCAGTGCCACATCAAGCTTAAGCCATGACGCACAATCTGCCCAGTTCTTGTGGGCAGCACTTTGAAAATAGGGCACATTACAGAGCTCACTTTGTAAGGCAGATAACCCTGGGGAAGGCTCCAGCCACTTCAGAGAGGCTCTGGCTCAAATACTCCTATGAAGATAGCAGAACTCCACTTGGAGATGGATGACAGGTTCTGAATATATTTAAAGCCCAAGGGCAGACTCAGAGAATTAAAAGAAAGAGGCAGAAAAACTCTTTCTATTTCTCAGCACGCGTTTCCAGCACACCAAAGGTTGTCTCACAGTTCAGCCCCCACAGCTCCCAAGCAGATTCTCGACACCATTTCCATCAGGTCTGAATTCCAAGTTAGAATTCTAAAAACTAACTCAGCTCAAAAGAGTCAAAGCTAATCTAGGAAATGTGATCCCAGCTCTGCAGCAGTGCTGGAACATCTCTGTGATCTGCTCACAGATTTTTGTGCTCTCGCTGCTGCCTCGACGCTGCTTTGCGGTGCCAGGAATCGTGAGCTGGTTCCCTGTCCTACTTTCCAGAACTGAAGGCAGGGATGAAAATAGAAAGAATCAATTCCTTTCCACTCCTGCAAGGCTGGAGAGCTTTGAACAGCACCAGAAATGAGCACAGAGGCTGTCAGGGAGCAAATGCTCTGGCTGGCAGAGAACCCTGAGGGCTGTTCTGGAGAGCTGGGGGCACCAGGGTGGACAGAAGCATTAAGTTTGGCATCATGGACCACTTTCCATTGGGAATGTCTAGGATGTCACATCCAGAGTGAATCAAGGTTGAGATGCTTTCCTGAGAAGCCAGACCATCTAAGTTTGACTTCTGCAGACCGAGCAGGATCTAGAAATCCACATCTGTCGTTTCTGGGCACAGAATCTGGAGTTTTGGCTGTTATTTATAACTGAGGTCAGGCTCCCCACATTCACCCATCTGTTTCAGCCCTCGGAATAACCTGAGCTAAGGTGGTAACTTGGAAGATCCCAGATCAGCTCCTGTCTCTCCCAGGACCAAAGCAGCTCTCCAGGAGACAAAACAGAAGGCAGTCACATGGATCTCCCCCAAGGATCAGCCATTCCACTTCTCCAGATTGTACATCTGAGCTCAAGGACCTGGAATGACTGCCTGGATGAACAGAGCACGATTTCCTTCATTTCACACAGTTCTCACTGGCAAGCACCACCCACGTCCTACAATTTTCTTACGCACCAGGTAATGTTTTCTTACAATGCATTCCAGAGTTGGAACCCTTCCTGGATCACCTACAAACACAGCATGGCTGGGGAAGAGTCTGCAGGATGGAGTCCTCCCACTAACTCCTAAAATAAAGGGGTTTTCAGCCTTCATAGGAACTGTCTGGAGCCTCCTCATGAGGGGGCAGCTCCAGTCTCTGCTCCCTGTGACAAGGACAGGATCTGAGGGAATGGCTGGAGCTGGGCCAGGGCA
>VYZP01000112.1:202-20571 GCA_013400635.1 Hypocryptadius cinnamomeus
CAAGTCCCGCGCCCGTCGTTCCTCCTTCTCAGTCAGCCGCCGCGGCGCGCACTGCAGGTCGCGCAACGGGAGAGGGACGATTTGACGCTGCGGCCCCCCCGCCCCCCTGTTTTGGTTTATTTTATTTTTTATTTTTGTAATCATTATTGTCCGTCCCTGTTTCTTTCCTTGCTCCGCTCCGTGGTCTTTGCCGGCGACAAGGACAGCAGTGCCCCTCGGGGAAGCCGGAGCCCTGCGGATTCGCCTCCCCGGGACTGGGGGAGCTGACTCGGAGTGGATTTATTGACTCGCGGTTGCTTCCGAGCTGCCCGAAACAGCCCGAGCTGGTGCCCGTGCGGATTGCAAACTGCGGGGAGCAGTGAGAGACATACAGGAGGAGCCGCCTGCCGAATCTGTGTCCTTTTCCCCCCGACCCTTTTATTTCTCCCGCCACCCTTTATTTTACCTCTTTTTAATTTATTTTTTGTTTTACTCCTTTTCACGCGGGCCTTAGACACTGTGAACGCGTATGGCGCTCTGGATCCAAATGGGAGTTGGCAGTTTGAGTGGCATCTTCCAAGGCAGCCGGGAGACCCCCACTAAGAGGAAGGACTAAGGCGTTTGCATTTTTTTTTTGCTATTGCTGTTTCTTCGGAGGTAGCTTGGATCTGACCTCACAGGAGATATTACTACATGCGAGTGGCATACATGACTCAGTAGATCTGCTTGCAGCTCTCGCCAAGTGTATCGTCGACTCTTACTGATTTTTTTTTTAATTTTTTTTTATTGCTCTTTTTTTCCTATCAATCATCCCGGCTGTTGGGATACCGGGCACCCACCCTGTTGTTGCCGCTCAGGTGCGTAGGAAGGCGCACGGCGGAGTTGGCGAGGCTCCGGGGAGGGACTCGGTGCCGCCTGCGACCATGGCAGCGCGGAGGCGAGAAGCCTCCGCCTGGAAGTACTGCTGGGGAGCCGTGATGGTTTTATGCAGAACTGCACTGGCGCGGTCCATCGTTTTAGACCCCATATACTGGAATTCCTCTAACCCCAAGTAAGTTTCCATCCCGCTCCCGCCAGCCGTCTCCCCGGGGACCGGCGCTGTCCTCCGTGCGCGGGGGAGGGACGGGACGGTGCCGCAGGTCGGCCGCGGCCGCCGGGAGACACGGGGACCGGGCCGAGTGCACTAGCGGTGAGCGGCGGCGGCGGGGGCTCCGGCCGTGGCCGGCAGCGGGATCCGGCTCTTCGCGGGGCGGGTGTTTCGTGTGACGGCGGAGCTGCCCCGTCTCCCCGTGCCCCGGCGGGAGGGTCTCGGGAGGGAGGAGGGAGGACCGGGGCGGCGGACCGGTAGCGGGCTGGGGAGTGGTGCGGCGGTAGTAGGATAAAATCTGTGGGCAAAGTCCGGGCTCGCCCGGGCTGGACCAGCGGAGGAGCCGGGCTGCGCTGAGTTGCCAGGAAAGGGTGATATTCTCCAACTTCTCCGTCTGCAGATGCAAACTCATCCCATTGACTCCAGCGAAGTTACATCTGCTTATAACAGGGCTAAATTTGGTTGTGGAGTTGATGGTATCAAGGCACATGTCAGTGAGTAATGAACTAAGCATTACCCATCACACAGCCATATAGTGTCATTCTTCATTAACAAACCCAAGCGAAAATGTACATGCGTTCCCAGGACCTCACTTTTAAAGCTCACTCTTAAAAGAGATGCGTTATCTTAAAAAAAAAAGAAGCAACCTCTTTACTTAAACTTACAAAATTATTGCTGTTAGAAAGAAGAACTTTTTGAAAAGTGGCCTGTTCTTCTAAAGAAAAGTCTGAGGCAGTGATGTAAAGCTACTTACGCTTCTCTTTTGTCTCCTTGGATTTTTGACATACAAAATGGAAGTTGGCTTTGTTCACTTGTGAGAGCCTCTGAACTTCTGTGATTAGAATCACTAGTCTGGAGAACAAAAATCACGATAGGAAAAAGTAGACTCTAATGAGTTAAGGGTATTTAAAAGCAGAAATGGGTTAAATTTTTTTTTTATATGCATGCTCCATCTTCAATTATATATGTTTAAAATTAAATCATATGCAATGTGTTAATTGAATTTAGCGTTTCCCATTAACTCCAGTAAGTACATGTCTTGTTTTCCCGGGGGAGTTTGTAGAGGAAATGTTAGGTGGTGATGAGACAAGTATGAATGGAGTATTTCCTGCATCAGGGATTAATCCTGCGCAGGTGGCAGGGTCTCTAGGAGTTTGGTGAAGATTTCAAAGTTTGAATTAGGAGTAGCATCTCAAGTTTACCAAGTTACCTTGCCTTACAGTCATCATCTACTGTTGCTTTCACTAAATGAAAAAATCACTGTAGATTTCTGCCTGCATTATTTTTTAATACTTGCTCTGTTTCTCTTTACCGAGAAGTTTCCTAATCTTTCTTAAAGGAAAAGAACTAAAAAAAAGAGAAACTGGCAGGAGCGCGCTGGACTGCTCGATTCAGAGTCTTTATTTGTAATATTGATTGACAAATACTTATTTTGTATATGCATCAGGTGGGAAGCCTGTTAAAATTTACCTCCAGTCACTGGCTCAGCACTTCCATGATGTTGCACAGCTGAAGCCTTTCTTTGGCTTAAGAAAGGCACGGCGTCACTTCGGAGGATAAAGCGGCCTGGCCGGTTATAAAGCGGGCTTTATAAGGCTGTTTAGGCTCTCGAAAGGCAAAGGCTGAGAGCCGGGGTTGCATTGCAGGAGTGGGCCTGCTGTGCTGGTGGAAAACAGCCTTGGCTCGGCCTAGGAGGAAGGGGAATGCTTTTGCATCCCAGGCCTCGCTGGGTTTATGCCTACAGAGGTCACTCTTCCAAAGCAGAAGAGCCGGCTGCTCGGAGCTCTCCTCTGCCAGCCCCAACCTGCTGTCGCTTCTTTTTTAGCTTACCTTGATCGCTTTTATTAGCTATCAGTGAAACGAAAGCATCCGAGCAGCTGAATTCAGCCCATCTCACAGAGCCTGGGGATATGCTTCTTTTGTCAAACACGATTTGTGTTTCCATTTAGTTAATTCTAAACTGTTTGATTACAAAAAAGGTTTGAATGTTGTTAATGGTAGATCTAATGATAATATCTAATTACTTTTTCAACTTAAATGCACGCTTAAAAATAGGTTGTGTTGCTGATGTAATTGAATTTTCTTGAGTGATTCATTGAGGCTTAATCACCACAGTGAAGAAGTACACTATTAAAATTAGTCTTTTCAATTGCTGGGGCTAGTGATTTATAGGCCTCTTGGAGGCCTGGAGTTTGAGGAGGCTTGCAATTGCATTCCTGACACTGCTGCTGGTGAGGCACCTCTACTTCTCCAAGCAGAATTTCTTACTAATTCTTCTCACACTTGTTTGCCTGAAGGATCCTGAATAATTTCTCCTTTGAGAAGGTTGTCCTCACTCTGGATTCAAGCTGAATGTTAGCTTGGGAAGTAAAGCTGTTGAATAGATCTTGGAATGGTATTAATAATAAAGCTCCTTTCTAAATTTGAAAAATAATAACTATCTTTGATGCTGGTTAATTTATTCAGGGAAGCTATGCATTTAACTCTGTTGAAAGTCTCAAGGCAAAAATCTGAACAGGCAGGCAGTGAAAATGGGAGAAGTTGTTAGGTTAATATAAAGTATGAAATAATAAATTTTAGGCTAAGGTGAATGTATAAACTGAATTGGTTTTTTACTGAAGTCTAGAGGTTATAATTTCTAGCAGGTGGCTGGGATGGAGAGCATGCAGTAGCTGTTTGAACACAGAGCTCCCCTCCCTGTTCCCCCCTTACTTTTTTAGAGATCTGCTTTATTGCCTTGACCAAATTATGAGATTGAAGTGACCTCCATAAAATAGTTATACCTGTGACTTGATTGCTTTAGAGGTTAAACGTCGTTGTTGTAGATGGTCTTGGCATACTTTATAGACTTATCTGAAGAACTTCTAGAACTCTCTAGAACTTCTAGATCACCTGATCTTGAAAACACAGAGGAAAAATTACTCTAGGTTTAACTCCTGTTGACACTTTTTAACGGGAGACTTTCTGCTTGTGTTGTTTCTGCCAAGACAGGCAGTGTGTGCAGATAGCATGGATTACCTCAGCTTCACCTCACCTTTGACAACGCAGGACCACGTGTAATGTTATGGGGCACCTTTCAGTGAAGCAGTAAAGAAATCTCATTCAAAAAAGCATGTCTAAGCGTCACTATTTCCCTGCGTCCTATAGGCCAGTGATCAAGGCAGGTCTCCTTAGTGACATGTGGAAGGTTATCCTCATAAGTGGTGCCTTTGACACTGATTAAGTTAGATTATATAGCTGTTTTTCTCTCCCTCTGATAACCAGTTATATATGGGATATTTCACAGCCTGCGTCTGAATGAATGCTAACATGTCAGAAACTGATAAAATAAACTACAATTGATGACCCTGCTAAATGTTCTATTCAGTAGTGTATAGACTAGTCTGCTTCTCATTGTATCTGAAATTCTTATTTTTGTAGGTAAACGAATGCACATTCACTACCGATTGAATAGCCCCTTGAACTATGCTCTGCAGTTTGCATTTGGGTTAATCTTGTCGGTTTTAATACAGAGGGGAAAAAAAGGAGAAAGCACCAGGGGTGGAATTGTTAGTGCTTTCACATCCACATTCCTCACATATTGTCAGGATGATAAACTGTAGGTAATGGACAGCCCTTGTTTCACAGGACAAGCAAGCCAGCCAGAGCACAAAGAGCTTGCTAAAACGATATCACACAACATGTTTGGGAGGCTCTCAGCTAGACAGGAATTTATTTGGGAGTCCTGTGCTGTGGGACTACACTTTCTAACCTATGCAATTACAGCTTCAAGCTGAAGAAACAGGAGTGGAAGGTTAAAATTGTTTAAACACATGCTCCTAAATTGTACCCAAAACATAGCTGTTGACACTTGGCATGCTAATAGATGGAGCAAGTGGTGGCTTCCAGTCAGTCCATTTGATAGTTCTAGCATTTGTAGCCAGGTCTCCAAAGCACAGATGAATTAGCAAACTTAATTCAGAATAAACTGAAGGCTGATTTCTTGAGCTGGTTATTTTCTCCAGCCTTTTATACGTAGAGTATAACTGCTATATTATTTATAGTAATTATGTTAAAGCATGTTATCTGTAAGCTGTGCTACGTTATTTCACTTTGTTTAATGAAGTAATTGCCTTTAGAAAGGTGGTGACTAAAAGTCATGCTAAAATCACTTAAGTTCTCCCTCTTCCCACACACAAGAGTGCTTTCCTCTCGTGGTTTTTTTTCCTTCCTTTTTTTTTTTTTTCCCCCCCCTCTTCTGTGTTTTATTGTAAGGAGATCACATTGCTTGAGGTGTGACTCTCTGGATCCTTTCAAATTCGGCCCAGATTCCTCACTTTATCGGGAGCTGAGGTGACTGCTCTGACATGCTGGTATAGACAGGCCTTAGCCCTGTGCAGCAGCCACAGGCAGGCCTCCTTTGGGGACCTTTTCTCCTTTATGATCTGGTCTTCATACATCGTGCAAACCTGCAGTACTTGAAATTGCTTGTTGCAAATGAGAAGAAAGTGTTCTTCTGAGAAAAAAAATAGTGATTAAAATGTTATTCATGTGTGCCTAATGTCTGTCTGCCTTAGCTGCTGACATAAAGAAACCTGTTTTTCTGGTCATTTATCATACATCTACATGGATTTGCTTATGAGTTCATTCTTTGTGAGGCGTTGTGGAAACTTACATAGGAATGTTAAACTGCTTGAAATATTTTGATTAAAACACTGAGTGCTACAGTACGTAGACTTTTAACTAACACACTGTTGTCTTGAGGGAGGGGAAGTTTTTGTGGGGGGGGTGGGGAAGGGAGCAGCAAGAGAGAAGAGCTTGGGGGGGAGTTGCATGAAAAAGCAGAGGAAGGGAGGATGGCAAATGGACAGTGTTAGAAGAGCTTGGAAAAATCTCCTGTGGCTTCATTGTCTCCTTAAAGCCAGAGAACACAAAGACAAATGCAGTTCAGCCTTTCTCCCATGATGGAAAATGTAAACCGTTGACACAGCTCCCATGTTTAACTTGTTTAATTCTCATTTTAAATTCAGTACTATACCAGCCGTGTGAACTCTGAAGATTTCTTTAGTAATCCATTTTGTAGTTCCGAATCAAAAACAAAGTGAAAAGGTCTGACACAATTTGCTTTTATTTTTAGGCAAATCAACCCTGGTCATAGTTAATAAGGGGATTACAACCCAGACTAGGTCTTTACAGATGTAATGTAAATCAAGGGCAGAGTATAAAGAAACTGATCCCTTTTGATTGAAGTATGGTAAAAAGGCATAGAGAAACTAGCAGCAGTAATCTGATTGTATGGCAATAAAACCACCATTTTCTGTCTTTCAGATAAAAATAATGTGGTAAATCCATGCAGTTCATAAGATGTAAAGGCAGATAAAGGGTGGTGCCATGGCAACATATAGATTAGCTTGATGTTAGAAATGACACGTCTCTGAAAGGGGTGTTATAAACTAAGGGCCTTGCTCGGGGCTGTAAGGTATTATGTGAAAACCGCACAAAACTTGGGGGCCGGGATTAGGAACTATGAAAGGCCTACTTGTGGCTTGGGGTGGTTGGAGCGGTGAAGAAAAGCTGCTCAGTTCTTGCTCATTGGTGGTGTATAATATGGTAAAGATAGATTTCATTTACTGCTTTTTGCCGAGATGGGGGCCGATTAAAACTCGAGATAGCTGCAATTGTGAGGTGTGGAAGATTCTAATTTTTGGCTCCTGCCCTAGCAGCAGCCTTTCTGAAGAATTGGCTGCACTTGGGATTTGTTGCCTTAATCTATTTGGGCTTCGGGCAGGAGCATGCTGGCAAGGCACAGAGAACAGAGGGGAGAGGTAGTATTGGGGTTATCTGGAAGGAAAACAGAGAGCTTTTGATTTCAGCTGTGTTATAGTTTGTGGTCTCCATCTCACACTCCATGGGAGCAGCAAAGATAAACATGCTGCATTGTCTGTGCCTAGGCCAGGTGATACTTCAGCATCTCTTGTGTTTCCCATCCTGCAAAAATATAAAAGAAAAAATACAACCTGAAAAACCAAAAACCGAGCAACCACAAACAAACCAGCATCTATTCCTATTTACCAGTCAAGCTGCAGATAACCAAATGTTTCTGGCTCAGTCTCTAGGTGGTGTTTATTTCCGAAAGGCTGGCTGAAATCTAGAAATAAACGAGATAAGCATCTGGCTTCCCCCCCTCTTTCCCTCCTCCCCAGCCAACTTACAATCACTGGGATGAGTTTGCTGTCAGCCCCTTGAGTTTAGCCGGCAGACAATATAGCTATTGTTTAATCATTTATTTTAAATGATCTGCAGCTGTAAAGGTAGTAATATACCTCTCCTAATGCAGCTAACTGGATGTGTTTTTTCTTGTTTTTTCTCTTAAAGAGCCTTTAAATAGTTAATACTTGCTTTTCTACCCAACTGACAACCCTTAACACCCACAACTTAAAGTCAGCATTACATTGCAAATCAGGGGTACGATTCAAATGAGAAATATCTACTTTATTGCCTGTTCATTTGTCTGCGAAGGGGGGAGAAGAAAGCACTCTGCATTTGTTAAGCACAGTCTAGACACAAGGGGAAAAAACACTGAAGCCTACAATAACAGTTGTGTCTTTCTTTACTGGGAATGAGCCTGGGATGAGCTCGGCAAAATGGAATTCATGCTGTTTGTTTGGCAGTGGCTTGGACACTTTTAAAGTGGGTTGGGTTTTGGTTGGTTTGGTTTTTTTCGTGTTTGTTTGATTATTTCCAGGGGTTTTTTATATAATGATGTTAATTACATGCTTGACTTTATCATTCTTGCCCTATCCCATAGTATGCTGGAAATCTTCACAATTCTGACTGAAGAGGGGACTCCAGACCCCAAACTGTCAAGCTGCTGATGTGATTTAACAAATGAAAAATAAACAAGTGCATATAGGGAGCCGAACGCATTGGCAGAATTCACAGGACCTGAAGTGCTCAGATGGGTTTCCTGTGTTGAAACTTAACCTGCACAAATCTATAGCAAAAGATCCAATTCATTTGCTGAAATTCTCCAAAGCACAGGGGCACCTCGTCTAATTTACAGGCTGGTCACATTCAAGCACCTTGCATTCTGCATTTGACAATGATTGCTAATGGGCCATTCAACTAAAGTATTTGCTTGTTAACAGGGAACAGAGCATGATAAATGTCCAGCAAGCTTGCAGCCTCCTTCAGCTTTTCAAATGCAGACTGGTGCATATTTATGGCAGGCAAATGACAAAGGGGGGAGCTGAATTACTCTGGCCTTATGCTTTCTGTTCGAACAAGGGTTAAAGTAATTAAAGAAATAATGCAAAAACCGATGTCCTTTGTTTGCCCACCATTATCCAACGTTTAGCTTTCGAACCTGCCTGTCCGGTCACATTTCAGAAATGTCCCAGATAAGGCCGGACAGGTTTGACAGGGCACAGGGAGAAATGGGGAATCATCTAAGAGGAGCATCCTGGACAGTGGACCCCAGCTCTCCCTCCATCCAGTCTTCCCCTCCTTAAGGCGTTTTCACTGACAGAAGCTCGAAGGTGTATTTAAAACAGAGATTTTTCAATTTTCACTTCCATTCCCTAAACGGGGGAAAAAACCCCCAACACTGAAGAGTGGACAGGCTTTGAGAAAACATGTACATTGAGCTCAGTATGTTTCTGGAAGCCAAGTATGAAAACAAAATGGCAGAACAAAAACCAGTTCTGCATTGCTCCTCCACCCCCAGACAGACTTAAGACCCAAAAAAGATAAAACATGTGCACAGAAATTTCCTGAACTTGAAGTGTCTTCGGTGTGATTTTGAATTATCTGGGTTGGGGTTTTTTTTGTTGTTATCATTTTTGTCCTTGTAAATTCAGGTTTAATCTTAGCCTATCTAGCTCCTGTTCAACTTCATGAAAATACCTCCAGTGATTTCAGTGAGTACTGCAAGTCCTGCAAGTCTGAAAGGGCTTTACATTGTAATTGTTTTTCATTATAGGGAGAATTTAAATTTTCTTGTTATGAAAAAAATCTATCATTTTACTCTAGGAAAGAGAACATACAGGTTATTTTTTTTTTCTGTTAGCTGTGATGAAGAGAACTTTCCTTTGATGTGATTATATACATTGTCAAAGACAGCAAATAAGGGCAGGACCTCTATCTTTTTTGGCAATCCTGGCCAGCCAACACCCAGTGTTTATTGAGGAATCAGCATGATAATTATAATGCAGCTGATTTAAACTTTGATGTAATAGTCTATGCTTTCTTCTGGTTTTAAACATAAGTTCCAAGCCAAAAAAGATAAAGGTTGGTAGAGGATTGTGTTGCTAGGTGAATCATTCCTGATGTATGACATATACGTAACTGTAAGATGGGTTTCCTACCTAGTGTAGTGTTCTTTTAAAATGTCTCATGGGTGATGGCTAAAATAGGATTTACAAAACTTTATTTGGTAGGATCAGAGCTTTGTATGCTTTAAAGGAAAGTCAAGTTTTACATGTGTCAACGGAAAACAAGAAATTATTGTCTTGTTTTACACAGCAGGGTAGGTGAGATGGTGAAATTATGTTAGGCTGAAAAATTTGTGATGCTGCAAATTGCTTCTCACTGTTTTCTTAGCTTTTGTTTGAATAGGGCTTTTATTTATATACCCAAACCAGAGAACAGCAGTGGGGAAGGTGAACACTGCACTGTAAAGAGAATGCATTTTAAAGCTAATGAGAGTGATTTGAAATTTTATTATCATTATTATTATTGTTAGTTAAAACCCAGTCTCACTTGAATGCTGTTTTATTTTGGATTGGGAGTTCTGCCAGACTCCAGCCTGTCAGTGCTAAGAAGACTCAAATCAAGTCCAGGCCTATTTCTGCAGCAAACGGGAATCCTGGCTCCTTGCCTGTGGATTCATTCAGGAAGACCCATCTGGCTTTTGATGTTCTCCAAGTTTGAAGCAGTTTGTTTAAGGAACCTATGCAGTGAGCACTGGTGGAAGCACACATAACTGCGCTTCTTCTGACTCCTCGTCAGTGGTGCATCGTTTCACAGTTTCATTTTTGCTTGGTGCTTGCCATCTGCTTACCTACTGCCTGAGCAGCAGTTGGTTTCTATACCTGACTAGATGAAAGTGTAAATTTGGAGTTGGGAACATCTTGACTCCTTTTAAGGATTTGCAGTACCATAGCATTCTCTGTCCACACTTCAGTTGCTTTCTTCATGTTTAATTAATTTCAGTTTAGTGCAGAAGCAGTCTAGCTTAATCACTGCACAACACTTTACCTTCCGGTTTTTGGGGGGTTTCTTTTTCCAGGGTGTTTTTCTGAGCTGAACAGATTAGCTAACAGGGAAAGTCACATTGGCATACAGATTACTTCACTACCTAAAAGAAATATTTAGAAGGTGTTTTTTACTGGTAATCATTCTTTGTATCAGACATTTTTCAGGCACTGCTTGAGGAAAACCAAAAGCCACATCTTAGATTTATTGTAGTCTTCCATTCTGTGGATCAGTGTGTGACACCAAGGCAAGCAGAACTGCACTGTGCTCCTACAGCCTGACTTGGGAAACTGTCCTTATTCAGAAAAGCTCATGTCGAGCATGTGCTGAATGCTGAATATTTTTGCTGAAGCAGGACGAATTAAGCATGAGCTGTCTTGAACCAAGGCCAGTGTAAGAGATTTTTTGGGGTTGGACAAATACAGATCTCTCCAAAGCTTTGTTGCCTTTTTTAAAATCAGAAAATGATGTCAGAAGCTACATCCCTGTCTGCATTTGGAAAGAGATATATAGCATGCCAGTAGTCAGTGTGTCCCTTGTGCCAGCTGGGAGCTCAAGCAGGTCTATCAGCTGTGCCTCTGGAGTCTGGCTGCACAGGTAGCCCTGCTTCAACTGAGTTTTCTGTGCATTTTTTAGCTCACTGTTTGGTGTAATGCCAGATTGATCACTGAGAGTGACCCGAGAGCCCAGGTTTCTCCCTGCAAGAGAGGGCCTGGTTTGTGAGGGGTGCACTGGCTGAGCCTCCCTGCGGTAGAGGCTGAACCAAATGTCAGTGTCTCATGAGTGTAGGGCAGTGGGTTAAAACTGAGTGGCTGGATCTCCTGTTATCCCCAGCTTTCTGCTGAACCCCTCCAGTGGACTCTTCCATCTGGGGCAGGGATGTCAGTTGTGTCAAATCCTCATTTTGGATCTTCACAGAATTTTTTAAACTACTCAGGTGTCAGTTAAGCTTCACTTCAGAGGCTCAGATGTTGTAGTGGGCCAAAATCTGTTTCTTCATAGGTCAGATACTACTACTGCCTTGAAGGTGGCTGTGGTCACCTGGTTTTATTCTGCTTCTGTACATCAGTCAAACCTTGGAAAAGTTGGTACGTCGTGTAAGAACATAGGATCTTTGTGCTTGCAAGTGGCCAAATCTTGGGTTTAATGTAAGAAGCAAGTGCAGACTGATTATAGGTCTCCCATTTGGATTTATGCTCAAGGTCATTTTCTCATTGGCATTAAAATGATTTGCCAAAAAAGGATTGTTTGTTACACAATTCTGTTACTGATTTGGCATAACTTTTCCTGAAAGTTGTGAGTTAATAATTTGTTCTACTTCCAGTGTTTACTTATTCAGGCAAATGGTATGCAATAATACATTTTCTAACAACTGCAAAGTAGATGAAATTCTGTCTTTGAATTGGAGATACAATCACCGATTATTAATGTCTCATCAACTAACAAGACAGTCCCCGCCCTCTTTTATAGACTTTGCTTGGAGCATGTCTTGAAACAAGACTGTACAGGTGTGAGCAAACTGTAGTTAAGAGAAGGAGGGCTGCAAACTTTGGTTGGCATCCTTGTATTGTGGCTGACATAAGACATTTGTTTTTCTAACAGGAATGGTAGAGAAGAGTGCAGAATAGCACAGCAATAGAACAGTCTGGTTTGCACTTTTCAAAAAGTAGTTCTTTGGCAAATGCCAGCTGCTCTCTGCTAGGTTTCTAAAAGCAAAGGCTTTAGTGACTTGTGTAGGAAACACACATGGTTTGGTTTGACTTTCTGTTCCATGCTAACTACTGCTCTGCATCTTTTCAATAAAGTGCCATCTCTTGGGTTTGGCACACCCTGCCTCTGTGAGCACAAGTCAAGTAGAGCAATGGTTTTGTGTTACGCTGAATTCGTGGCACAGATTTTTTTTATTCTACTTTCTTTTTTATTTTTTTCCCCAAAATTCAAACCGTATAAACACCAGATTATCTTTGCCATAAGAGCAAATAACTACTTTAATATTCCCAGTAGCATATTTTGAACAACAATTCTTTAATTAAAACAACATTGGTCTCTTCCTGTATTTCGTGGCTAGCAAATGAGAGAAAACACCACTGTTAATATCAAAGGGAGTCAGTTTTCATTACAGTAATGGTTCAATTGTGCAATGCTGTAGGCACTGAAATTTAATATTATTGTGACTTGTATTGTAATTGTAGGATGACAGAGGAAAATGGATTAAGTTTAAATGTAAGTGTACACAGCAGCACATGGACTTTTTCAAATGGAAGCCAAGGGTTGGTACAGGATGGGTCCCCCTCTGGCTCTGTCATAATGAATTAGTATTTTGTAAATTACTGGCCACTAGACTATAGATTTATTACCTTTTGCAGATCTATGTGGACACACACAGACATACATCGATTCTGTACTGACTGTAATTGCAGTACAGAGTTGCAGAACGGGTTTATGCCTCTAGGCTTGCAGGGTATTTGAATGTCTAGGCTTCTTGTCTTCACCTTTCATGGAAATATTCTTGCCTGGCAGTTTGTGAGGTTTTGTTCTGAAGGATACACCCATCCTTTTAGTTCAGGCATTGCTAACATATGCATGTCCTCAGACTGGAAAGCCCTTTGTCATCCTGATGAATAAACTGAATTCAAGTTGCAGTTGATCTTTGCTTTAGAAAATTATGCTAGAGACAACTAGTGTTAATGAGCAATATCCCCCTCTTTTCCAGTTGCCCATAAACATTCAGATTGCAATGGAAGACTGCAATTTAAACCATTACTGATCTCTCCCATGGAAGATTAAGGACAATGAAAGCTAGATGTTTCATTTGTTTGCAGTGTAGGCAAGAGGAAGATGTCCCTAAAGCAGTGCCTGAGGGTGTATTAGTGACTAAACATGATGCCCTGTAGTTTTACCCCGTATCTTCACACTCTTCCTCAGATGTATGTTCACACTGAAACCTGTTCTAATGTTAAAGTGCAAAAGGGGGCAGTAAAGTGCTATCCAAAAAATTATTTATTTTTATGGGTGCTTTTTGTGGCAAAGGTTGCATTTCTCAGTAGGCTTATAATTGCCCATATTAAAGTAATGATCACAAGAATATCTTCTGTTTGAAAGGCTTACAAATGTTACCAGAGTGTATTATTAAGTGTTGTGGAAGTAGTGTTTGTCCTGTGTATTTCCATGTACTTCTGTCCTTGAATGGAGCCCTGAAACATGCTACATATTTGGAAGGAATCAAAGGCAGTAAACTTTCCTCAGATATATTTGGGACGGAGCTATATGAAGCACTTCTGAAAGAATTCCAGCTTTGCTAATCATCTCTGATTCTCATGTTGTGCATTACTTAACACCACGTTTCTGGAAAAAGCAAAATGAAAAGAATGCTGAGGCTAGAGGTTTCTGCTTGAAGTACTAAAGTGTGTAGTGGTGGCATGGGTCAAGAGTTGGGCTCTCATCCAGACCCGCATGCATCATTTGTCAAGAGGTAACTAGAAAGAGCAACTAATTACAATGCACCTACTGAGTGCTTTTCTTTCAGAAATTTCTCAGAGTAAGCCATTTATACCGACTGGCTACTACTTTACACTGCAGCCACTTGCAGTTTTTAAACTCTTCACAGAAAGCACATTTCTGTTGAAATGAAATTAAATAAGAAGGAAAATGTGCCTGTGTGTTTCCATGCTTTTGTATGAGAGCAAGTGAGCAATGATTCCATTTGCTGAAGCTGAGTAAGTCCAGCACTGTTGTGAGGTTCATATTTCTGTAAATGCTGATGAAATGTTAATATAATACACTTTAGAATAGAACATTGGTCATACTCATCCTTTTTTTTTTTTTTGCTCCTTACTTAAAAGACTATTGTGAAGCACATTAGTGGTTCTTTTGTGGTAACAGGAATTGATTTAGTAAATGGATCAGAATTCTCTAGTGCTTTAAGTACTTTAAGCAGAGCAGTAATGGCTTTCTGCATATAATACAAAAAGTTAATTGCTATTAATAGTGCCTTATATGGAGGTCATATATGAAAACGGAATATAAAATCTATATTTTAAAAAAAAATCCTTAGATTTAGCAAACGATTGGATTGTGTATCTTTGCAACATTTCAGGCCTTACCCTTTCGGTAAATGTTTTCAGCCAGGTTTCACATTCTTGTGCAAAAAACCCATTGCACAGGAAATGACAAATAAGTGTTTGCTCTCAGAAGTTTTTTAAGGAAGGAAAAAACATGACTGACTTTTACATGGGGAAAAAACAAGCATTCATTTTTTTGCACTCTGGATTTAATGGGGATGGAGGGGTAAAACACAAATTGGTTTGAAGGTTTTAGTTACGTAAGCGGGGTTTTTTGCTTTTTTCTGTGAGTGAGAGCCAAAGCAGCAAGGGAAAGGGCAACTTTCCAGCAACACTGAACCACCTCTTGCATGTGGAGGTGACATCCTATTGAAACAGATACGCTGCCTAACAGCAAAACCCTTCTGGCAGCTGCGCACCAGGTTGCTGAAGGCAGGATGCTGCCTTGGCTCCACATGGTGGGCTGGGGAAAGGGGGCTCTCAGTGCCCCTGGGTTTGTGGTCACTCCAAGATGCCATGATCCCAACCTGAGATGACATGATTCCCTGGAGAGGGACTGCAAAGCGACCTGCCTCTGCTGGAACCCAGGATTGGGGTAGCCTTGAAGGGGAGTATGCAGCATTTGCTTTGGCTTACTTACTTTGTATGAAGAACGAGATCACATCTGTAACCTCATACATCACAGCTTTTAAGGAAACAGATTTTCTCCTTGAGTGTCTCCAATAAGATATGCTTGGTGCTGGGTTGCAAGTGACCTTCCATATACATGAAGGGTGAAAGGGGTATGCTTTTGCCAAGTACCATGTCTTGGCTGCAGGGTTTGTGCTCTCTCAAGTGCAAGGCACCTTTAGACGTGGGACGATTCTAAGCTGAGTGGAATGAAAAAGTGTCTGTATTTCTGCCACAGCACTAGTCATGAGAGTTATTTGTTGAAGGAAGCTCGTGACAGATCTAGGAGACCAGCTAGGGCATTTTCTGATGTGTTTGAAGATGAATGGTGTCTGTGGGTATCTCTGTACAGTAGAAGCTCTGTGCGTTTAGAACTGTGATGTGATGGTACAATTTGACTGTCAAATCCAGCAGGTCCATGCAAAAGAATATTTCCTTTGGAGAGAAGCATATGCACTCTAAGCCCATCCCTTGGTTTACACGTACTAGAAATCCCTGGTTGTATTTTAAATGCTTTCCTCTAGTATTTTGCTAAACGTAGTGCAATGAATGGATAAATGAAACGGCTAAAATTTCATACATGTTCCTAGTTTCCACTAAAAATTTGGAGAAAGCATGGTAATGCTACAGAATCATTCTTGTGTAGGTTATTAAGATTTCACTTGCAAACATACTGCATCGTTTTGCCCAGCTGAAGTAAATGGGAATCCTGAAACTGATGTCAGTAAGAATAGGTCCAGAAAAAGGCACCAAGAACAGTGCCCATTTGCGTGGCTACTTGGGGCACATGAAATGGTGGCACCACTGATATCTTGTGTCCAGCATTGTGATTAAAACAACATAAAACCTTTGCCATTCCCTTTTTCAGTGCGCTGCAAACATTTGGCCCAGGTAGTCTGAAAGAAGATGGGCTCTTTTAGAGGTGAGAAAGAGTGAGGAGAATAAGGTACCTCAGATCCTAGGATGGAGATCAGCTGTGGTTTCAGGGAGCTGTTTCAAAGCACTTAGGAGCTTACTGCAGGTTTATTTCAGGGGAGCCTGAACATAGTTTTTTCCCTTACAGTAGAAGTGAGAAATACAGGACTTGCTTCTTTACCGACTCATGTTATAATATTTTATAATTTGGCTTTGTATAATGTGGTACTTGCCATTAAAGATCTTAAGGGATGAGCGTGAATATATTTGTTTATTTATTTGTTTGAATTCCTTTTAGTTTCTAGCCTGCAAGTCCCATTAATGCCAGCAGCCATTCCTTACATAAATTGTTTCATTAACTGTGTGGAAAAATGTTGCGTATAAATAAAGGTTAGCAGATTAAACTTCTTCAATTTTATTTAAATTCAGAAACATCCCTGTTTAGCATGTTGTGTCAAACTTTCCTGTAGTATTAAAATGATTTAATAAGACTCCACTGGTAAAGAAAAGTAGCTTCCAAAACTCACTTAAAAGAATTTTAATAATATGAAATGCTATACTTTTTTTGCTCTCAAAGTTTCATTTGCTAGTCTGTGTATAAAGCCAGTCTGTCATCTTGCTGTGTCACACTATGGTATTTTTTCTTGGCAAAAAATTTACAGAACCATAGTGCCTTTTTTCCTCATAAAATTATGTACCCATTTTTAGACAGACTCCACATTAATCTTTTTTTGATGAAGCTTGTTTTTCTGTCTGTCCACAGCAGTTACTGATCCTGTTTTCAGGATTTTTTTGAATTAATGTTCACTTAATCTATTTAAACTGGAGTGAGATGAGTCCTATAAAATCACTGCTTCTGCACAAAAAGCATTTACAGACAGGTGTATACCTTATATGCACGTGCATATTTTTGTACATGGTATTGAATATGACAAAAACTAACATGAAAGTTTTGTGTAGACCTTTTGCAGAGAGCTCTGGTCTTTGTTTTTGGATTTTATGCAGTGCAGTGTTTTTGGGAATCAGGAAACTGTTTTTCTGCTACTTCACTGAAATCACTAGCCTTTTCCTGAAAACTCTTATTTGCTTTGCATCAAGCTGGTAGGACTTTTGCCTTGCTTAAATATTTCTCCTGTAGACTAAGTGATATTTGAAATATAAATGTTGTTGTTTTCTCAGAAGTCAGATGATTAACACATATACTAATTAAAAAGCATTCTTTTTAGACAGTAAGGACTTGCATGTGGAATGTAATTCTGTATTCTGTTTCAGTTTGCAGTTTTATAAGTAACGGACTAACATACTGTGTTATTAGTATTCATCATATTTCCTTAATAAACTTTTCAGTGAATAACTTTAGAGTCAGGCTTGTAGTTAAAACTTCATAAAGTTAAGTGGGTAGGATTCCCCAACAGTAGGTTTCAGGCTGCATTTTAAGAAGCGTCTTGATTGTTCACATTTTTAGGATTATTTTTGTGACATTAATTTGAAGCTAACTGCCTACACCAATTAGTTCAGGTAAGTTATTAAAGCACAGAAATTTGGCACTGCCTCCCCAGTTAAATATACAAGCCTTGCTTCAAGTACTAACACGCTTTCTAAAATCATATTTATTTTATAATTACTAGAATATAGTTAAAGCTAAGTGTGCATATATATTCATAGTATATGTACATATATGTATATGTATCATTTCGCAAGTTGGAAAAACCCTGGCAAAGCACTTGGTTACATCATTCAATACTGACTAACAAAATCTCTTAAGAATTTATTTCTCTAAGAATTTTTTCTGTAGATAATTTTACAATTTCAGAAATTTCTGTGAACTAAGAAATGATAGAATATTCTCAGTGAATGAGAGTGTGGGCAGGTTAAGTTCTACTTTTTTTTGAGAAAGTTTGCTATTATGAGGTTAGGCAGGTTTGAGTGGTTATCATTAAGCAAATTTCCTTTGTAAATTAATATGGTTGAATGTGCTAAGTTTCTCTAAACAATAAGTAGATTCTTAAGAAATTCTTTGGAAACTAATAGACTTTTTAAAAAGAAATATATAAAATTTCACAATCAAATTTAACTTCTTGAAGACTTTGACAGGTAAGGTTGCATTAGTGCCCGGAACTGTTGCTGAGACCTAAAATAAGTATGGTAGAAAAAAATCATTGAAGAGTTGGTGTAAGCAGGGAATGAACTACTCTGTTCCTAATTTCTGTTTGTGACTCTGTGACTTTTGGTCAAGTGCAATAATTATTTTAAAAAAGGTTTGGGAACTCTGCACGGTGTTGTTATTTGATGAGCTGCATGACTAGTTGGACATGTGGGAGGGATTCACATCCATGGGCTTTTGCACAGATGTCAAATGTCGCCCACAATGCACCAGTTTTGGGCTGACAGTAAAAATGCCATCTGTATTGAAAAGTGCCAGACAGAAAGTGCATGAATTTCATCATACAGCTTATATGGTACTTAATATACTTTTCTGTGCTTTCTCACAGCAGGCACCAGGATTATTTATTGTGAGCAGGATTTTTCAAATACTCCAAGAGTCTCTCTGTATCTGACTGCTGACAGAAATGAGTTGGGAAGCTTGCTAAGCTTTTCTCTTAAGTTTTTGTTGGGGTCCAGGGGCCTGTGTTGGTATTTAAGTTTTGCAGTAAATCATACTTAGAGCTGAAATGCAGAAAGTTCTAAGGATTTTTATAGGAAGCAATGGTTCCAGTGCTGGCACTATCCTGACTACTTGGAGAGCATGTCACTGTCCCAAGCCACCACTGGAGTAACAGCCTCCACAGAATCAGTCCCAGGATTCTAGAAACACCTTTCTTTGTCTTTATTATATCTCTGTTTTGACGTGAGAAAAAAAAGCTTTCTAATTAGTTGAAGGCACATTTTGACCAGACTTTTAAAGCTATTTTGTTAACTTAATTTTTATAGACACCGTCCTGCAAACATTTCATCAATCTTGATGCTACTTTGGAATACTTAAGACAACATCAACACTTGCAGAAAAGACTCAGGATTAATCCTGATGCTTTTTTAATCTCCACCAAGGCTGAATGTACATTGTCCTTTCTTTTTGCCTTTTTTTTTTTTTTCAAATAGAAGGTCTTCAAAAATAGGATCATGAAACAGTAGTCTTAATCCTCCTGACATTTCATAAATAGCTTCAGAAAATGCTTAGTACCCAGCAAATGATTTATTTAAAATCTTTATAAAAAGTACAGTATCAAAAGTGCTACACAAATGCAGGGATAATAATCATGCCTACGACTAATCAGCCACTGTAAGTTTTGTAGTTGAACTGAAATGCATGAGGTGAAACTTTTTTATTAACTCCATCCATATTTGGACTTTGTTGTTGTAAGAAAATAAGGAAAGTAAATTGGAAAAATATCTCTCCTAGCAAAGGTCATGATCAAAACTGCAAAGTGTAGAAAAATTTCAATACAATCAAGTTCTCAGATTAATCCTTGCATTTTAAGCCTTTTTTCTTCCCTAATCCCATCAGCATTAGATCCTACAAGTTCACACACTCAAGTAGAAGGAGATTTACTGAGTTTAGTTCTAAAACTGTACAGACTTTAGAGTCATAGCAAGAATATTCCCTGCCATAAAGTCTAACAAGTGCATTCATTTAAAGCTCTTGTAAAATGTAGTTTTAACTGTCTGTTGGGGACAGTTCTGTCCTCTACCTTTTATCGGACAATGCCTGGCTGAAACTAAGGCTCACAAGTGTGCCCTCTTTCCTGTAGATGTTTCTGAGGATTGCCTGGCATACCATCTCTTAACCCATCCTGTTTGTGCTCAGAGTTTGCGTGGAGAACATATACTGTGGCTGTCTCATGTATATACACAAAGTCTAAAATTAGAATCAATGTATTTTGTTTCTCAGGGCAGATTTTAGGTTATATTATTGATAATGATGGACAGGTACATTTATCTAACCTTAAGAATTTCATATTTGTTATTTATGGGGATCTAACTTGATTAACTTACAAGCAAAGATTCAGTCCTTTGAAATCTCACATGTTTCCTATTACACAGTCCTGTTACATGAAGAAGAATTGCTGGCAAGAAGAAGTATTTGCAGCAGTGGGATCATACAGCCTTTGTCCTGGCATGCACATGGGGGAATATGAGTGATTGTCATCTTCCTGATACAGCAGGGCTGCACAGGAGCAAAGTTGAAATGGGGCTGTGGTCAGACAAGGTGGTAAAGTCAGTCACAGGTGACACAGGTTGGCTTGGAAACTCTGTCCCTTTGCTTTCGCCTGGTCAGAGTTGATCCCCGAGGAGAGCCAAAATCAGACTACATGCTGCTCCCTTGGGAATATTTGCTGCCTGGGATCCTCCTCAGTGATAAGATCATAGAATCGTTCAGGTTGGAATAGACCTGTAAGACCATCAAGTCCAGCTGTTAACCCAGC
>VYZP01000118.1:0-54093 GCA_013400635.1 Hypocryptadius cinnamomeus
GTGGGGTGGGAGTATTTTTTCGTTTGTTTGGGTGTTTTTGAGGGGGGTGTCTTTTTGTTTTAGAAACATCTCGTCTAAAAAAATCCCATCTTTCTTGGCTGCTTGTGTAAAAAGCCAAAACCTTATCAGAAAGCTGCTTGTAGGAGGTTATCTGTTGGAGATCATAAATCAACAGCCCTCCAAAGGACTGAATTACTTACTGCAACTGCATTTTCAGCCACTCTCATCTCCCCTTCCTGTAGGGGCAGGTATTGCACCAGATATTACACCAGGTGTTGTGCCTGCCTGGCCGTGTGATCAGCTCTTTGAGTGTATTTAGAAGCAGGATGAAAATAGTTGCAGCTGCTGGGGGCTGAGCACGGTTAGTTCTGTGGAGTCTGGCTTTGGGAGAGCTGAGCTCCCATGGCTTTATCTTCCCTGGATAATGCCTGGGATGACTTGTGAAGTGCGTGGTTGGTTCAGCGGCCTGGAGCATAGAGGGAGCTCTTCCAAAGCGACCAGAAAACCCTTTAAGTTGACGTAGTTCCTGGCCTTCCCCCTGCGATCAGGAGCCGCAGTGAATATTCAGTTATTGTTCTTTTGGTGTAATCGAGGGGTCTGTAATACCGTGGGCTAGAGACTGTACTGCCCTTTGCACAGCAGTGTGTGTGTTCCAGCTGGATGCCTTGTTTGGTGATGGCTGAGGTTTGGAATCTTCCTGCATCCAGGGGAATCTCTTGCCGGAGTGCGCAGTCTGGTTACGTGCCGGGAAGCAGGTAGGCAGCACCATGAACTGTCAGGATCTGTGCCGAGAGAGGAATTGAAAATTTGATGGTTGGGCTGGCATTATTTTAGCTTAAACTCTGCTGTATAGTTATCAGCAGATGAATTTGTGCTTCTGTACATGAGCAGCAGTATGGAATAATGTTGTGTGAGACTGGTGGTGCTGAGCTGTAGCTTCCCCACTTGCTTATGAACAAGTCCTTGCTTCAGAGCTGGCTTTGATGCTCCAGCACCTGAGCATGCACAGGAGAGCTGCTTGGGCTTTCTCTGGTCCCTTTCTGCTGGCATTAGCTGGGAACCAGGTGGGCTCAGAGAAAACCACACCTGCAGTGGCTTCTTGTGTAGGAGCTTTGGAGGACAGTGGCCTGTTTAGTGAGGAGATATTGAGGTAGCTGATGTGCAGAAGACGTCTGGGTGGAAGACAGAGGATTCTGGGTGATGACTGCATGTTCACAAGATGAAAGAACGTCCAGGAATATAACAGGAGGTGCAATTTCTGCATGGCAGTTTCCAGTTGAGCACTCAAAAGGAGTTTTCTTCCCCTTCATTCCAGTTCACTTTGTTCCAGCCATCACCAATGACTGAGTTTTGCTCTCATTTGGGGATTCTAAGATGCAGCAGTGACTGGAGGAGGGTGCAGCAATAACCAGCTCACTGGCACTGTCCTCTGTGGCTTTTTGTCAGCAGTGTGGAGCATGAGTAGAGTCCTACTGGCAGCAGAGTGTTTGGATGGGGGTTGTTCCTGGTAGTTAATGAGCTGCGTAAAGTAGAGATTTAAATTTGAGTCTCTTGCAGATCTGTGGGGGAAGGGGCAGCTGGATGCAGGAAAGTGGGTGGGGTACAACTTGCTTGCAGTCCATCGCGTGCCATTTTGTTGTTAGAATTTTCTTCTATGAACCAAAACCACCTTTCATTAGCATTTCTTCATTTAAACAGTATCTGATGGTTTGGAATAAGCTAAGTTTACTCCAAAACTTGGCGTGTCAAGTGGTGGACTTATATTCTAGAAGCTTGTGATAGCTCTGCAGATCAGTGGGGGCATATAGGGGGTCGAATGAAGAATTGCTTGAGAATGGAGTTGTTCTTCAAGGTAGGTAGTTAATAGTAATTAGTGGAAGGAAACAGTCTCACAAATGTGAAGCTTAGATTCAAGAGTTAACGATAACTTATGGAGCAGGAGTGGTATCAAATGCTCCAAGCCTTTCTTGAAGATGGACTCTTCCTTCATTGCATCGTTGCTTTGCTGCTGTGAAGAAATAATAGATAATGATTACTTAAGCCTTACTTGACATATAAGTGCTTTTCAAAATACACAGTATTGTACAATGTACTTGAAACATCATAACTTTCCTCAGGCCAAGCATGAAAATTTAGAACATCCAGGCTAAATTTCATTGCTTTAAATAATGTGAATATGGAGACGTACTGTTAAGGCTTCCAAGTAACTTAAATCAAGCACTTAAAGATTAGAAAGTCTGTATTAGCAGAGCTGGAATTTTGAAGGAATTGACACTGCAGTTATCGAAATTATCGACTGTCAGTTTTCAGTGAATACTGGTGAACTTGAAAATGGGGAAAATTAATTTCCTAGTGGTTTAAGTTCTTTGTGGGTGCAAGAGTTGACCCCCTCTAGCTCCACAGTGGAAGAATGTCTGGAATAGTCCTGGATAGGAACTTGGAAGGTGATAGTGTGGAATACAATTTTATGGACACTGATGTGGTCAAATTAATTTTACTTTTTCCATGATTCCATGTATTTGTGAGTTATCGTTGTTTGAGATCTAAAAATTGTGTTCAGTATTCTAATTGCAGAAATGACTGTTGTGCAAAATTAATACACCAGATCACAAATTATTTCAACTACTAATGATTGTTTGTAATGAAGAATCTCTTTCTATTGGTGTCTTATAACCTCAAGCCAAGGGTATGTAATTTTCCTTACAAGTCTAGAAGAGCAAAAGCTGTGATTCTGAATGGAGTTATGGTGATGGCTCGTTGGTTTAGAGGGATCCCAGTTGCCCAATAAACAATGGATATTATGAAACAGTAATGACTTAAGTAGGACTCAATGAGAAGGTTTACCTTTGGAACAAAGGAGCATAGAGCATCTTAGGGGAGGAAGGAGTGTAGAAAAATAACTGTGGATCCCTGTGGAAAGCAGTGTAATGGTGGAATGGGAGCTCTGGATAAGCCAGTGCATGCAGCTCTGGAGTTTCTCAGTGATAAATGGGGGGATTTTACCTCTGTGGCAGCACGAGTAGAAAATTCTGCATTCAGGATCTTGCACTTGGAGGATTTTAAAAAGATTTGACAACTGGAGAGGACAGAGAGAAGCATCAGAAAAGTTCGGCGCATGAAATGATGAATTTCGAAATATTCAACCTTAGTAGAGTCTGAGTGGTGAAACCTAAAGGCTCAGGGCTTGGGAGAAATGGACCTGCTCCTCCAGGGACCTATTTTGAGGAGCAAAATTTATTTAAATGTTGTTTAAACCTCTTAAGGTCTGTTTAGGCTTCTCATTCAGCTGGTTGCTTGATTTATTTTCATTTTTATGGAGAAAAAGAAAACACAAAACAAAAAACCAGTTCCGTTTTGGAGAAGCTTGACTGAGGGTTCTGGCAATCTAGTCCTGGAGCCATAAAACAAACCACCACTAAAACAGGAATTAATGCAGAGAATTGTGATACTTTGTCTGAAACAGGAAGCTGATGGTGATGATCCTTTGGATTTGATAATACACAGAGGCTCAGTCAGTTGATTTTATCAAAAAGAAAGCACAGAGATAACTCAATTACAACACGTAAGTGAGCTTCAGTGGGAGAAACCAGAGATGCTGCCACATCTGTCAGTCCTGGCGAGCCAAGCCTGAGCCCCTGGTCTGGCTGAGCAGGGGCCGGGCTCAGGTGAGTCGGGAAACAGGGCATTTTTGACTGAGAGAGGATCAGCTGGAAGGGGAAAGGGGAGGATGGAAAGTGGTGGATCTGCCGCTTCAGGAATTTTGGGATCAAGAATGAATGAGGTTTTGGGAGGGGGTATTTTAGATATTTTAGTGCTAAGGTTCCTGTTCCCCTGCTGTCAATACATGTGAAGAAAAATAGATCCACTACCAAAGGTCATTAGGAAATGTTAGCTTTAAATGAGGAACTTGTCGTATTCATCACAGGGGTTGTGTTGTGGAATCAGGTAAATTCAGAGTAGGTTATTTACTGATCTCTAATTAACAAGAAAACATGCAAAAGAATAATTCTTTTTAGTTTATTATTTATTTTACTAATGGCAGTGGCCATGCACAGGGCTGCTGTGGTCACCATGAGTGGTTTCTGCTCTTCAGAAACACTGGAACATTGGGGTAGGCATAAAAAGCAATAAGAATTTCCTTCCCTTGCCTCAGTTTCTTTCAGTGAGGGATTTTCAACACACACTCTTCAGCTCACTGAAAATTAAGATGAAACAATTTAGTCCAGAACTTTCCATATGGGACAAGAATAACATAGGTAGAATTTCTGTCATTTTTTGTTTAATTTAAGATAGCTAATAGCTGAAAATGGAGTTTAAAACGAAACATGGCTCCCTTGCCCACAATGAGACAAAAGCTGCCAGTGGATGGAAGCAAGCCATGCCATGTATCCATTAGGACGTGCTTCCTCTCAATCCCAGGTGACTGGGTTGTGTCTGAGATGTGCTGGGGAGAATGCTGTGTCCATGCCCAGGAGACCAGGTTGAGTGTTTTTAGAAGTCAAGAAGAACTTGTGGGATCTTCCAGCCTGCTGCCCTTAGGAGTGCCTGAGTGAAAGGTCTTCCTGGGAGCAGGTGCTTTACCTGGATGGTGAATCTGAGCAGCTGGAGAGGGAGGATGTTGTGGAGAGGCCGGGGCAGTGGATGGTGGGAGCCACAGGGAATCCCTGGGCAGCTGAGGCTCTGCAGCTGCTTGTGGTTGAGGCTGGTGGAGTTGTCCATAGCTATTCTGGATAGCTGTGAAATTCAGGTATTTTCCTAATCTGAGCTACACTGGGAGTGAAATTGAGGTTTGAAAGCTGCCAGTTACAGCTCTGAAGAGGGTATGGACTCATTGCAAGGGCTGTGATAGGACAGCCCGAGGAACACAGTGTGCTGTCTGTGCCGATCACACACTCTGGGAGCGTGCTGGGGATCAGAGCAAAGGTCTGTCCATGGGTAGTCCTGTGCCTTGAGGGGAGGTGGCAGCAGCTCTTGGGGTCTGGTGCCCTACCACATGCACAGCTTGGTCTGGCCCCAGCCCTGATGGATGCTCTGTGTCAGGGTTGTGGTCAATGCTCTGAAGTGAATCAGGGGTCTGGGATTTGCTGATCCCAACACCCCGTCCATCCCCAGCTGTACCTGCAGTGCTGCTGGTACAGTGGTATCTGTTCTTTGCATGCAGGTGCCTCCATGGAGAGGAACCTGACATCTCCTCTATGTGAGCCTGGCTGCCTGTTGTGTTTAGAGGTTCAAACCCTGTATTTATTTTCTGTCCTCTCTGCCTTTGGGTCCCAAGGAGCAGCCTGCCCTGGCACTTGAGAATCATCTCCAGCTTACCTGAGCCTTTATTTTTCTCCAGGTGTGGAGCTGGCACAGAAACACTGGGATCTGGAGAGGTAATTCCCACTGTACACTCATTTTCATTGGCTGTGGTTCTCAGATGGGAAGGATCTGTGGTTGGGTCTGTTCTCTCTTGCTAGTCTGCAATACATAACAGAGCCCAATTTTGTCTCAAATAAGAAATACTCTACCAGGCAATACTCTACCAGGCTCCTTTTGGAGAGTTCTGCACATAAGGTGGGTTAGTGCACCCAGGGTCTCTTACTGGCAAGGAGGAATTCAGGGGGTTTGATGAAAAAACCTGCACCATTCAAAATGACCAAGGAATGACTGTTCATCACAAACTGGGTTAGTTGATGGTTGGAGTTTCGAACTGATGTTAGCCTTTAACAGGGTCACAGAGGGATTAGTTCCCGTTAGACAGGAGCTTTGTGGCTGACCCACTGCCGGCTGATAATGGGTTTGTGTGGATTCTGCCATTTGAGCTCCAAGTGTGTTTTTAATGTAGGCATAAAACTAGGAGACTGAAAGGGGCCTCCTGAGTCACCGAGTATGCTCCCTTCCTCTCAGAGGCAGCAATCATGGAACACCTTTGGCAAGGCAAGATCATAGATGTGGGAACAAAGAATGTAGGTCAGGCTCACAGGGTGGGCATCCCAGGAAGGGGGGAATTGCTGCAGTTTACTGAATGAATGTGTTTCTCTGGCAAGAATTGCTAAGATATTCCTTTGGATCTTACTATGAGCTGCTGTCTAGCAAAATAATGAAAAAGCTGTCTTTTTTTTGTGTCTGACATGGGAGAGACTGCAAGTAAAACACTACTTGCAGTTCTCAAAAGATGTTGAAAAAATATAAGAGACTTCAGAAAAAAGACCAAGGAAAAAAACCCTTTTGTTTGCAGGACTGGAAAGCTGGTTCTGTAAAGAGAAGGAAAAAGGTATTTGTTTATTGAAAAATGTCTTGAAGCATTTCTTCTGGGAAGGATTCAGGAATAGCTGCTTTGGCAGCCAGCAGACAAGGGATTTGGTTATAAAGGACATGAGGATAAGGGAAGGAGAAAAGCTGAAGCCAACTAACTTGTAGAACAGCTTAGCAGGGAGGCTGGTAATTTCTTGTTCACTTGAATTCATAGGCGTGGGGGTGGTTAAATTTTAATTAGTGAGTTTGGGTGAGGTGCAGGTTTGCCAGCTGAAATGCAGTGCTCTGAAGCCTGACATCCCTGGAACAGCTCAGTTGGGAGCTGGAATATGGAAATCACAGAAATAATTCTGCTGACCATTTGTAGTTCTCATTACTGCTTGAAATATTAATGTGATCCTTAGAGCGTGCCTTCTGCATGGCTGGATTTGTCCCTCAAGTTTATAGAAGAGTTTGGAATTTTGAAGTCAGTCTCATTTTTGCCTGGATTTGATGACAGGTTTATAACAATTGCAGGATTTGTCCCTTGTAGACTTATAACAGTCAGGGATGGACAAGAGAACACGATAGAGTAATTTCAGACGTAGAGTCCTGGTGGAGTAAGAACTCCTGATTTTTTTAGGAAATTGGCATTTTCTTGCTCTCTGTATATACTTAATGATCAGCATGGCTATTGGAAGACACTTCTTAAACTTCTTAAATTCATTTTTTAAACAGGAAAATCCAAACCAGTTCCTTTGAGGAGCTGGATTGAGAGGGCAAGTCTTACTGATTCCCAGGCACAAGCTTTAGGGAAGAGGGCCTGGAGAGTTGGGGGTGGGGGCTGGTCTCTTCTCCAGCAAAGCTGCTCATGTGGCTCAGCAGCTTGGCAAGTGAATCCTGCACAATAAAGCTCCCTCTCGTGGTGCTGCTGCCTTTCCAAGTGCATAAAGGCATTTCTGTCTCACAGAAGTATCTTTTCATGGGCCTGTAAGTGAGCATCGCATTTGGCTTGGTAACTTGTGCTTCAAAATGTGTCCAAGATGTTTGTTGAGTAAATAATACACTTATTAAAGAAGGGTCGAAAGTATCTTGTTTAGGACTTGAGAAACTTGCCATACTGTGGAATAGAGAAAGAGAAATATTAGCCTTATTTGTTGTATCAACTTTGAGTAGTTTGGATGCTCCAAAATGAACTTGTTGTGACTTTAGATGACTCAGTGACAGTCAGGATGGACTGTCTGCTATACCTGCTGTCATTTCTCCAGATGGTGAATGGCTGTGGGTCTGTAACAGTGTCGTCTGACACAGTTTGTGTTCAGTGGGATGCGCTGTAGTGTGTTTGTAAAGCCAGGAGTAGTTTTGTAATAATCTAATGTGGTATATTATGTATGGCATTCTTTCCCTCAGCTCTACCTGCACTCCTGTGGCCTCACCTCAAGTCCTTGGTGCAGTTTTGAGCACCGCAATATAAAAAAGACATGAAGTCACTGGAGAGCATCCTAAGGAGGGCCATGAGAATGGTGAAGAATCTGGAGGAGAAGCCTCATGAGGGGCAGCTGAGGTCACTTGGTTTGTTCAGCCTAGAGGAGACTGAGGGGAGACCTCACTGGGGTCTTCAATGTCCTCATGAGGGGCAGCAGAGGGGCAGGTACTGATCTATTCCCTCTTATGATGTGACAGGACTCATGGGAGTGGCTGGAGCTGAGCTGGGAGACGTTTAGGGTGGATGTTAGGAAAAGGTTCTTCCCCCAGAGAGTGCTGGGGCACTGAACAGGCTCCCCAGGAAATGGGCTCCGAGCCTGTCCGAGTTCAAGAAGTGTTTGGACAACGTTCCCAGACACTGGGTGGGATTGTTGGGATGTCAGTGCAGGGTCAGGAATTGGATGTGATGATCCTGATGGACTTGGTGGTCCCTTGCAACTCAGCATATTCTATGGTATCTCCTTAAAAACCTCAGAAGCTGGAGTCAATCTGGTGTTGCCTCTCATTAAGCCAATTTGCCATCACCCAGCAGAAGATCTTGCAATGACTTTTCCTTGCTGAAAATTAAACTTTTAAGGCTGTTAAATGTTTGATTCTGGCTGATGAACCCATCTGCCTGATAGGCTGAAAAGTCACTTTCTGAAAGTGCTGTTGAATAAATGGAGTTCCCAAAGCTTGTCTTTGAGAAACAGCTGACGTGCCATCAGGGTGCCTTGGTGTGTGCGTTGGTCATTCAGTCATTGGTGAACATCCGAACTGCGGGAGTAGGAAATGCCTGTTGTGGCAGCTTGTGTTGTCTGGAGTCATGTTACTCTTCCAACACAGTAGGTGACTGGTGCTTTGCCAGAGCCAGTGTCTTTGGCCAAACAGGAAAGACTGTCCCCAAACATGCGCCAGTCAGTAATAAATAGACACATGGAGATCATGGAGATAATCAGCTAATTCTGGAGCAGGATGTTTCAGGTGCCAGGCTGTGAACAAGGTGTTTCTGTAAGATCATGCACATAAACTTCCTCATTTGCTTCCATAAGCAGAGGGGACTAGCCTGCTCTGTGCTGACATGGATTGGGTCTGTGTCTGCCCTAGGCACCCTTGGAGCTGGGTTTCTTTAGTCTGAGCATGAGCCAGAGCCTGTAGGAGCAGGTAGATCCTGTTCCTCCTGTTGTGCCCAGTGGCATGCAGGCTTTCCTCTGGGCTCTGCCCAGAGCAGCAGCCTGTGCCAGCAGACATGTGGCCCAACCAGAAGTCTTCTGTGCTGTGCCCTCCCTTCCTTGGCTTCCCTGATGTGTTGCCAGTGCAGTAACTGCAGGTGGTGGCCCTGAAGCGCAGCCTAGACTGGTGACAGTTTCAGAGGTGGTGTCATTGCCTACGTGAGCTGAATTCTTGCCCCTCTTCATCTTATTTCTGGTTCTTGTCCCTTGCAGAGCCTTGTTAGAGGGTCTGGTGTGGGGTAATGCGCAGTTCACCTGGGAACAGCCTCGGCTTACTGCTTAGTAAAGCCAGAGGCAGCACAGCCCTCTTGGTTTCATTTACTCTCAGCCTAAGCAAAGCTCCCTATAGTTCTTCCCTGGGCAGTTTAATTCATCCCCAGTGTCTCAAGGGTCCTGTGTGTCATTGCCACTGTGTCCCCTCTTGGTCTTGGTGCCTGTCTCCTGTCTCCCTGTCTTTGGTACAGAGCAGACTCTGGAGTTGTGACTCGTGATGTAACCAGTTGGTTCAGCTTGAGAGTCAGATTTGTCCTGTTGAAGTACAATACTCAAATCCTGCCCAGCTGTACCCAGTTGTACTTCTCATCTTACAGCTTGAGGGCCCTAAATGACTCATCAGACAACAGGATATTAGAAAAGAATGTCAGTTCTCTCCTCAGACTTGGTGATTTCATTGCATTTGGTTTTCTGGCATAGAGAGTAGGCAGTCAAAGAAGGGTTAGTGTTATCGAGTTTCTCTTTGGGCACCAGGCAGTCTTGTGGTTAAAAGCAGGAAAATAATTGAGAAATGTGTCCCACTGGTCAAGGATTGAGTATTCTCTGGCTAATTTGTCATCCCTTTTTGACCCCCTACCATTGTCTAATTTCCAATTCAAATGTTAATTCCAATTGGCGTTGTCAAGTTGCGATGTGCTGCAAGTGCCTTGCAGGATCAGAAAACTTCTGTTGCTGATTTTGAGGTCTGGATTAATCAATGCAAGCTTGGTAAAATGTATGGATTGGTGGCCCTCTTTGCTCTTCAGCTTCTCCACACTCTTGGTGAATCTTGCTCCTTGTTTGTTTGTAAGATAATTGCTTTGGAAATCATGTATGATTGCTTTTAACTCCGGTTTTCATGTTCTCTGTGAATCTAAAATAAAAAATACTGTGTTTGTGATGCTGGTCTTACTTCAGTTGATTCAGTCACCCAATACTGAAGAAAGGTTTTCATTTTCCTGAAGCAAAGCTCTTACTCCACTGTCAGTAGCTCACTTGTGCATTATCTTCATTCTGTAATTAGTGATAATAAGATAACTTTATATGTAATAAATTCCTGTCAAGTTTAAATCAAATCTAATTTGATTTCGTGAAGTTGTGTATTGCCAAACCAAGCGTGTGCAGTAGATGTCAGAGATCTAAAAGATAAAACAGCTTTATAGTTGTGTTTATAAATAACACTTCAGTTGCAGGTGCTTTATCAAATTAATAATAATCTTTTTCTAAATTGGTCATATTCCAGCTCTTCCTGAATGTTTGCAGCCAAGGAAGTTGTCAAGCATTGGCACAGGTTGCCCAGGGCAATGGTGGAGTCACCATCCCTGGAAGTGTTCGAAAGATGTTGGATGTGGCACTTGGGGACATGGGTTAGTGGTGATCGTGGTGGTGGTGCTGGGTTGAAAGTCAGACTCAGTGATCTTAAAGGGCTTTTCCATCCTTAATGATTCCATGGTTCTGTGGAGGCTTACAATGCTGGACAGATCTTCAGTTCCAAAATGTAACTGATTTTGTGGTTCCATTGTCTGTTTTTGAGGCACAGTGAAGTGTTCTGAGGGGTGGACAATGGCACTCACTCCACGTATCTCACCATTGCTGCTCTCTGGACTTGTTCCCGGTGAGGGGATTTGGGTGTCAGCGCAGCCCTGGCTCCCTGACGGGTCGGGCTGTGACTGTCGAGCCCCCTCTGCACCGAGTTCCATCTTCTGGTGGGGCTGAGGAGGCTCTGGGGGCCACTGGAGCCTCTTCATGCTTCGGGCTCCCCTGGCTTTTGACTGTCACAGAAACTCCTTTCCTTTTCCTGTTCTTTTGATGGAACCCTTCTGTTTTCCAGGACTGGCAGCCTCCATTTGCGTGCGATGTCGACAAGCTTCACTTCACACCGAGGATCCAGAGGCTCAATGAACTGGAGGTAAACTGGAAAGCTGAGCAGTACTTCTGCTCCCAAATGTGTCTATGTGTTTTTGGGAGGTGATGTTTGCCAGAGTTGGCCGTGAGCTGACAGCACTTTGGACCACAAACAGCAATTTTTAATTAGCACAGAAATTCATCTGTTTCAGAACCTGGTTAGAAACATTCCAGGCATAAAAGTAATGTTAATGCTCATTAAAGGAACATACTTTAGGCCTTTTCCACACAGGTGCTTCAAAGTAGTTAAACTGTCCAGGGCCATCGATCTATGTCTGTATTTTGTACTCATACAGCATCTTTCAAAAGAAAAAGAGATTAAACACTTGGAGTACTTTAAAAATAGCCAGCCTTTTGGAAGAAACAATTGCAAAATCTGGATTCAGTTTGTGGAAATTTGCTGTTCACAAGCACTTTCATTCACTGCTTCAATGAATTGACACTAAAGGGGAGTGTGAGGAGTCCTGGTTGGCTCAGTGCTGGTACCATTTGGGATGATGGTGACTCTATGCCTGATTATTCTCCTGATTCTTGGTTTTTAAAGCCCTGACGTGGTTGTGTGAAGCACTGGGGAAGGGCTCAGCTGCTGGCTTAGAATGCTAAGGGGGTGATTTGTGTGACCACAAGCTGTTCAGAGCTCCCTGGAGTTTGCAGACAAGCTAATCTGTACAGATATGGCCAGTTTTTACCTTAAGATTAGAAAATGTACTGAAAATAAAATATGTCAAAATTTAAGTTACTGCTCTTACATGGCAGCAGTGCAGTGATCTAACTGTGGTAATTGCTGTGCAACCAGCCAGACTTTCCCTGCCCTGACCCATTTGTATCTTTAAAAGTGAAACAAATGCAGTTGTGAGTGAGAAAGGATAGCAGAAAAAAACTTGTAATAATTAAAAAACCTAAAACTTACTTATTTTTGGCTTATTGCAAATAAACCAAATAGTAATAAACTATTGCAATGATTAAGGTAGTAAATGCAATAAATCCTGACAATGCAGCTGGTTTAGGGAGCTTTTAGCAGTAATAACTTACTGTTTGGCTGTTCTCCCAAAGTACTTTCCTCAGTGCAGTGAAAGGTAACAAAAAGTGACTCAAGGAAAGATACAGATACCATCAATGATATCTATATGCATTATATTATATTATAATTATATCAATATGCATTATTATATGAATTTATTTTTCTTCAGATGATGAGAGGGAAAAATGCAAAATGACTCTTGCAGAGGGCAAAGCTGGGCAAGCAGCTCCAGCTGCAGTGCTGTAAACCTTATACAAAACCTACATCTGCTCTTAGCATGCAGTTCACTTGTTTGATTGGTTGGTTTCAGGCCCAAACTCGTGTAAAGCTGAATTTTCTGGACCAGATTGCAAAGTTTTGGGAACTTCAAGGATGCACACTGAAAATTCCACATGTGGAGAGGAAGATCTTGGATTTATTTCAGCTTAACAGAGTAAGACCATTATGGAAAAACTATCTTGAAGAGCTGCTGTGTTACCTCAATTCCTGGGATGGTACCACAGGGGGTCAGGGAAGGTTTTGGGGTATATCTAAGCTGGAAAAAGTATTCCTTTGTTTAAGCTAACATAGCTAATGGGACAGTAAGAATAAGATTACATTATCAGGGAGAGACTGTAAGTAATACATTATCATGGAAGTTTTCCTGTGAGCTGGGAGATCACCTTAGATTTACAGCTCTTTTTAAAACCGAGCTTGGGTATACTGGTCAAGAATAAACTTAGGCTTCATTGAAGAAAGTTCCTGAACAATGACAAAAGTGAGAGAAAAAAGATTTCCATTAGAAATATGGAAGAAAAAAAATTACTTTTAGGATGAAACTTGTTTAACTTGTGGAGAATTTCATGTATACTGATAGTAAGAGATGGGATTCTCCAATAGGATACATTCTTTCTCTTTTTTTTATGTTTAGGGCAGTTTTTATTGGGAATTTTGGAGCTTATTTTATAGCACTTGTTCAGTGAAAAGAACGGAGTGTCCTGTGCTAGAAAGTTGTGTTGGGATACAAAGTGACAAATTGCAGCCAAATAAGTTCTCAGAGTATGCTGAGTAACTGCACATGGAACACACGTGCTCACTTCTTTGTAAAGTAATTCAACAGGTCTGTAATTCCTGGATAGGTTATATGTGACATATTCCAGTTATTGCCTTAAAACACCTTCAATGTCGTGTGTGGTTTTTTAAATCTGTATTTTTGTGGTTTAAAATGTCAATTAGGATGTTGTCCTGCCTTTTTCCTTGAACACTGGTAGTTTTACCGTTAAATATGTGACCATTTTATTTTCACTTTTTAGCTAGTTGCAGAACAGGGAGGATTTGATGTCGTTTGCAAGGAGAGAAAATGGACCAAAATAGCCACGAGGATGGGCTTTGCTCCTGGCAAAGCCGTGGGCTCGCACATCCGCGCGCATTACGAGCGAATTCTCTACCCCTACAACTTGTTCCAGTCGGGGGCGAGTCTCTTGGTAAGCTGTGCTGAAACCAACTGCTCGGTTCACGTAGCAGCCAGTCTGGGAGGGTTCTCTTGGTTTCTGGAATGTTGTGAAGCTGCATGTTGTGCCTGCTGTCATGCAGGTGACCAGATGCCGTGCTCAGCAGTTCAGAAAGCCATGGGCAAACTTTTCATTAGAAGTGAAGTTTTTAGCATTGGTCCTTCGAGGTAACTCTGACTCCTGTTTTCGACAGTATCTGTCGGTATTCTCTCTCTGCAGTTTACCAAAGCCTCATGATAAGGGATGCTCCTGTAATGATTTCTGTAAGGCCAAGTACTGCTACATTCATAGAACATTCCAGGTCCATCTCTCTGCTACAACAAGTGCTGTGGGCCTGAGTGGGCACATGCCTAGAGTGACTGAGGGACTCTGCCAAGCCATGGTAGGGTTGTGGCACGTTCACTAAGGGGGACAAGTTGCAGAAAGCTTCCTGGCTGCTGTAGTGATGTTAACAGTGTGACTTGAGATATTTTTCAAGCTTAAATCTTCATCCTTCCAAGTCATCAATCTTTGATTTGGCCATTAAACCAAAATTCAGGGTTGATTGAGAGCGGAGGCCACATAATCTCTAATGAGAAATAGGTTGATCTTTTAGAGCAGCAGTCATTTATTTGGAAAACCAAAATTGGTTGCAGTTGCCAACATCCGTTTTTATTTCTTTGAAATGCTCTTTCCATGATGATCTTTCAAGGACAGGAGTGCTGACCTTTTTTAAGCAATAAATGCCTTAATCCTGTTACAAGCAGTATCTCTGTGTACAGAAATCAACACAAGCTTTTACACAAAGCTACCAAAATGAGGAAGGGATTTGATGTAAGTCCAGAGAGGTTAGAATTAGACCTTTTCTGTAGGTAGTGGCAATCACTTCTCAATGAAGAACAGCTAAATTCTGCTGGCTTTTTAGAAAAAGGGGTCTTTTGCAAACAGGATAAGAACAAAATAGAGTTGAAGATAAAAATCTTCATGCTAAGGAAACTGCTGGATCAAAAATAATTTGGCTTCCCTCAAACATTCATGTTAAGTATTGGAAAGCAGCACCATTTTCTAAAGGCATTTAATTGAAAACTTGGCATTTGTATTAGGTCTGGAAACTGTGATTTCTTTTTGGGTTTTTATTGAGCTTGTGTGTTTGTTACACCTGTCTTTGCTGCCATATTTTTGAGGTGCCATTGCACAGGGAAAGATCTAATTTAAATTGTAAAACAGTGAATATGGTACCATAGTATCCTGGGAATAGAAATTTCCTCAGAGTGTCTGTCACACAGTTAATACTCACTTCATGGTTTGCTCAGTATTTAGCTCTTTTAGAAGAGGAAAAACCTCCTTAGATGAGGACATGCTTCATTTCAAATGACTTTTCAAGCTCTGTCTTACAATGAGCATTTGACATGTGTCCAAACTGATGTGGAGGCAGTTCTAGACAAGTGATGCATGTAAGGTTAACTTATTTTTTTAGCTCCTCCCCTCCCCAGGCAGTTAAAATATTCCCCTCCTATATGTGGCAGACACAGATTTTTTAATGACCTGAGAGAATTCACAGAAATAAGTTGGGTTTAGCTCACTTTTGACTCTAATTTGATTTTTTTTTTCCTGACGGTGTTTTCTTTCAAGTGAGTTTGTTTTACAATATGTTTTTTGAGTATCATGTCAAATGAGATTCTTTTTGGCTTCCTTTCACATGTTCTTATTAAGTGGTGCTTACCCAGATGCTTCTTGTGTAGGTGTCTGTTACTGTGTGTCTGTTCAGTGTTTTCCTGGTAATCTAAGCACCTGAGCTGTGTTTTTGGAGAAGCTGTGGCTGTTCAGTGTGACAGCTGTCAGTTGGAGATGTGCTTCCTCCTTCAACAGCCTGTTAGAGAAGCTCTTCAACAGCTCTGGTGATCATCCAGGCAAGATTACTGCTTGTATTCACTGAGTCTTTTGATATTTTTTTCTTTATGTGGTAATACTTGAAATAGTCAAGTTTGCCTTCTTTCCTGCAAAAGCCAAAAATATGAAATTATGTAGTTTCCACTAATGACTGTGCCATAACTTTAATCTCATCTAGATCTGTGTATAGCATTATCTGTTTGTGTAGTTTCAATACATGTTAAACTGGCCTCAGGAGTTATTTTGACAGATATTCCAGCTGGAGATATTTCTATCTACATGCTGAAATAATGAAACTCTCTGGAGCTGTTCAGAGGGGAATAGACCGGAATAGCATGTTTTCATTAAAGCTCATGTTCAGTCCAACAGCAAAAATTCCTTAAACCAGCCAGTTTCTATTACCCAAAGCAGATCTCCACAGGGGGTATTTGTTTTCCTCTTATTTTGAAATTGGACTAGACAGGCCTTGGGTGTCTCTAGAGTAGTTGCAGTGAACCTGTAGGCAGATACTGGTTCCTGCCACCTGTACCTCTCCTTCCCAGCTGTAGTAACCGTGTGTCATCCCAGAGAGTCACACTGAATACCTGGAGGGACAAGTGTCCCCTACATGAACTGAGGTGTCCAGAATCTTCTGTCAGGACATCTTCTGTGGTGCATTGCCCAGATGTTTCATGATTTAAAGTGCAGCTACATTTTGGGGGCCTCAAGGTGGTCTTACTTCTGTTTTTCAGTGAATCCAGCTGACTTAGTAATTGTGCATCTGGTCTCTTTTCCAAACTAAGGCTTCAGTGGCTTTAGTGAGATTCATATTTCCAAAGATTTATATGTGTGTGCCTCTGATAAAGATATTTCAGTGTAAGACATTTCTCTGGCATCTTCATTGTTCCTGGAGAACAATGAGCACCTCTGGAGCTTGGTGGGGTTTACCCTTCATGGATGTCTAGCAGGGATAAACCAGTTGTGTTCTGCAAGTACAGGGAGCCTGACTGACTGGCTTTTGTGTAAATTACTACCAGTTTAATTACTACTAATAAATGTCTAAACCTGGAGGAGATTAATTGTATCCCTTTCCCCCCACCAATCTTTTGACTTCCTGAAGGCCTTGTGACCATTCCTGCATTGTCTTTTGTCTGCTGAAGGAGCTGCTCCTTTGTGGCTTCAGCTGAGGGGTGTTAACTTGCTCTCTGTCACTGCTGAGGGTTCAAGGATCATGTGTGCAACCATCTTGTTGGAATATAAGGAGATCATGGTCAGAGTGTGTGGGATGAGCTTCTCGGGAATGGTTGATGGAAGCACAACCTCACCAAAGCCTGGAAGAGGGAAGGGCTGGAGAGATGGCAGCTGTGTCCTTGGTTGGAGCCAGTTGATTGTGTAGGAGTAAAGGAGGGACAGAGGAGTTCTCATCCTTAGAACTTAACAATTCCAGGTGTTCTCTTGGTACAGCTGATACTGTGAATTAACAGCCATTCCATATCACTGCCTTTGCCTCGGGTTAGAGAGGCACTGGGAAGTGTTTGTGCTTAAATAGGTGGTGAAAGATCATTACTTAGGAAATGTCTTCTGGTGTTTTTCAAGGAACAGTGAGTGCTCTTTTTTGTGGGGTTTGGGTTGTTTTTTTTTTTGTTTGTTTGTTTGTTTTATTTTTGGGGGTTTTGTGGGTGAGTTTTTTGTTGTTTTTTTTGGGGTTTGGGGTTTTTTTGTTGGAGTTTGGGGTTTTTTTAGTTTGGATTTTTGGGGGTTGTTTTGGTTTTTTGGGCTTTTTTTTGTTTTGTGTATGGTTTTGTTTGGTTGGCTTGGGTTTTTTTGTTTTGGGTTTGTTTGGGTACTGCACTGAAATGAGGCACGATATGTTGGTTTTCAAGGTTTTCTTACACTTTTATTTAGGAAAAGCTGTTTGCCTTCTAGATCTTTGTTTTCAAGGACCATATGTCCTCTATTATCAGAAGCAGTAGAAACTCTTTTTTTCTGATTATTTTGGTTTTCACATGAGGAAATGAATGATTCAAGGACCCAGATTTTATAGAAGTTCTTTTTTGTTCTCTCATTTTCAACCTTTTCCTGCTCATTTGCTCTTTCTGCTTGTCCTTTTTGTGTCTTCCACCGATGTTGATATCACATCATCTTCTTTCATCTTTGGTAGATGCCTCATCCATGGAAACATTTAAGGCCAGGTTGGATGGGTCTCAACCTTTTCTAGTGGAAGGTGTCCCTGCTCATGGGACAAGGTGATCTTTAGGTTCCCTTCCAACCCAAACCCTTCTGCAATCCTGTCATTCTGGTTCCAGTGGGAGCTTTAAGGGACCAGGCTCCAGTGACGAGGCCGCTGCAGTGCTCTGGGGCTCCAGACCCTACCTTTGAGCATCAGCCAGGACTCACTGGTCGTGTGCATGAGCTGCAGAGTTGAGTGGTACTGCGTATTTAATGCTGAAATTAAGTCAACCATTTTATTTCAGAATATAATTCTAGAGTTTACAAAGTCTAAGACTGGAAGCAGTCTGAAACAAACAGCAGTTCTGGAGGTTTCTTTGGTCAATATCATGGGCTGTCTATGGGTGCTGGTTAATGACATCCTGCTTCCCTTGACTGATACTGCTTTTTTGTTAAATACATAATTTTTTAGCATAGACTTCACTTCTAAAATAACACTTTTTTCTCCTTTTCCCTTCCCCCTTCTGGCTGTCATTCGTTTCTGAAAGTGTTTTCTGTGCTGTCTATAGAGTGTCATCATCCTCACACCACTGCAGTGGTTCTCTCTGTCCTTTACAGCTTTCTCTTACTGAGAAAATGCTTGTGATGGGAACAGACTAACAGAACTGGGGAAATGTGGATCCAGCAATTTCATGAATTACTTCCTGGCAACATGAGATTTTTTCTGTCTGTAGGATTTGTTGTTTACTCATTAAAAACTGTTACATTTTGTCTGCAGTTACTGAGTATTGTGTGGCTTGACAAACGGGGAATTGTCACTAATTATTCTGTTTCTTGCCAGAGGTATGCACAGTTTTCAGCAATTAAGTGTGTTCATTCAGCAGCTTGAAAGAACTAAAACTGTTATTGCATTTTTTCCCTTCTGCCCTTAATTCAAGCAGTAGTTGTCCTCCCCAAAACATGGAAAGAAGGGAGCTCCTGCAATGTGTGTAGTACAGAGCTTTATTTCAGTTAGGACAGGGATGTTTGATAGGTTGTAATTTACTTTTCTATTGTTCTGTGTGTTGGCATGACAGCCACTCAACCTTAGGACACTTCAGCATTTTCAGAGTGCTGGTGACCCAGTCTGCAAAGCTCCATCTGCCGGAAGAGTTGGGCTTGGTATTCCACACAGAGAAATGTTTGGTGCTCATTAACACTTAAAGGATGATTTCAGCTTTATTTAAGATCCATTATTATGGCTAATGCAGCCATTAAACTGATGAGAAGAAGTGATGATGTGCCTTGTTCAGATAAGTAATGTTACCATTGTCATACATGCTGTTTATTAACCCAGCACAGGAATTATTAGGGCCCTGTCTATGTTCTTTCCATGAGCCAGGAGATTGTTCTACACGGTTTGTATTGCAAGGAGAGGCAGAAACGAAATAATCAAATTGTCACTTTAGTGCTTGCAGAAACCAGATCTGAGCAGTGACACGAAGGACAAGGAGTACAAGCCCCACGACATCCCGCAGCGGCAGTCGGTGCCGCCATCGGAGAGCTGCCCGCCCGCCCGCCGCGCCAAGCGCCTGACGCCCGAGGTGAGCTGGGGGGGCAGAGGGCACCCTGAGCAGGGCACTCTCTGTGTGTGTGTGTGTGTGCCTAGACCAGCTGAATCACTGTGTCAGGGCTACCTAAACATTTAGAAATCGTAAATAATGGGTAAGGATTGTCTGATACTTTACCCAGTGTGTTACTGAGGTTTGGTGTTCTGGGAGGCTCTGCTCTGGGGACTGTTGGTGAGGGTGTACAGTAGGGTTATGTTTTCAGCATGATGCAGATACTGTGGGGCTCTTAGATTAAAATACAGCTGACAAATCATGGAAATGAAGCAGCTTTGGTCTGTTGTTCCTCCTCCTTGTTCTCTAAATGTACCAGGAGGTTTCTGTACATCTCTCGTGAGTTGAAGCCAGCTATTAGAGTGGGGAAGATTTTGGTTATAACATTAGCATTGTTGTAATTCATTTTTCACTCTTGAGTTCTATCAATTTGTGTTAATTTACCCATGCAATATAAGGAAAAAATGTATACCATCAAGTCATTGTGGTTTTATACGATCTTACATGTCTCTGAGAAGCAGTGTTTATTTGGATAACAATGAAATGCATTGGTTATATCTCAGTATCTTCTGAAGACATATTTTAGGAGATCATGTATCTCCTTTGTCACTGGAAAACAGCAGTGCTTTGGCTCCAGCCTTTCCAGCCTGATGATCCTATCTCCAGAGAGTTCCTATTTCTTTTGCTTGAGCAGATGAAGAATAGGGAAGGATATTCCCAGGAGAGGGTCTGATTAGTGGTGACATCATGAGTTAGGAAGGTCACAGTTTGTTTCAGACTCTTATTAACTCTCATTGTTCTGATCTTGGTCTTTATTAGTACTAATAGTACAGCTTAGCTGTTGCAAATTCTGCCTGTAATTATGCTTGGTTAATGAGTTACAATTAAGGGTTTCTGAAGCTCAAATACCTGGTTACAAGTGGGTTTATAATTCTGGGCAAACTTCAGTAGTTTGGGCTGAAACTTTCCATTTGAAGTGTCTGCCTGTGGTTGAAGGATACTTGTTCTCATGGATCCCTTAAGAATTGACAGCAGGACAAATAATACGCTAAAATTCCAGCTGTTTCTCTGGCAGTGGCCTCAGATGGCGCTGACAGAAAGAGCACATTTTTGTCATTTTGGGGGAAACCAACTGCTCATCCTAAGCTAAAAAGCAAGGCTGTCCTCTCAGCTCTTGCCCCAAGCACCACTGATGTTGTGTACCTCATTTTTGTGGAAAGAAAATCCATAATTAAGAACATAACTGGAACACACAGCACTAAGGCTGAATTGAGCAACAGGGACTGGCCGGCTTAGCCAGGAGCTGTAGTGTTTTAATACAATAATTTCTCAAAGTTAAAATTTGTTAATGTGATTTTTGCTGTTCCATGTCAGTGTAGTCAGAGAAGGTGATTAAATCTGTTTTATTCAACATTGAAGTTCCAAGCAGTTTGCATTTGCACTGACCTGGTTGCAAAAGTGTAATGTTTGGTTCACATCTCAATTTTTTGCTCTAATGAGATACACAGCGATTTGTCACTGTCTTAAACTGTGAGTCTTAAATTCATTCTCATGTTTGCCAGTTTGATGTTTCCTGCTTTTCAAAGGCTGACCATAAACATTTAGAAGAAGTGAGCCACAGGGAAGTACTGTAAGTTATTGTGACCTGTAGGATAGGCATTAGTTTGCAGTTGTGAGACACACACAGATTTTCCTTGCCCTTTCCTACCTGGTGAGTAAACAGTCAGGAGAAAATGTTCATAATGAGAAAGGAAAAGGGCAATGACTGTCTAGGCTGGTTTGGAAATGCAAGGGCTTTAGGTGTTTTATGTAGAGCACTTCAGTGTGAAAGACCATAACAATGTGGGGGGAGATGAAAGTGAGATAACCTGATGTGATAAAAGGCTCAGGCCAGACCAAGAGCCGCTCTTGTGGAGATCAGTATCAGCTGAAGCACAAAAGGCACAGCTCAGAGGAGCTGAAGATGCAGAAGCTGGTTGTCTGTCTCTGCACTTGAAGTTCAGGCCATGCTGGCCCTGAGGCAGAACTGCTGCACACAATGAACTTCTGTTGGTGCATATCTTAAGCAGTGGGACCTCTGCTTGGTCTGATGGAAACATTTGGGCAAAGAAAACATGATTAGGAAATAAGGCCAAAGCCAGCTCTGTAAAAATCAAAATCAATCAAACAACCAAAGCACCCTAGACTGAATAACAGTTCCCACTCCGTGGAGTACATGGGGCTGTGTCCAGTCCTGCCTTAGACCTGATCCACACATCCCATCTTCTGGGCTTCAGAGAGTGGCTAAGAGTGACTGACTAGTTGCATGACCTCATTTCCTTAGAGTGTTGGAGGAAACCTCTTGTAGCACTGAGGGATTTGAGAATTGTTCTCCCACCATCTCAAAATTTCAGGGAAGAAATGCAAGAACTAAATGGAAGAGCATTCTGTGGTGAAAGTTCCAAGATGTATCAACAAAGGTCCCTGCTTTGAAGACTGGAGCAGGCTCTGCAAAGAAAATCTGTGAAAGCACCACGTTCCTTGTTCTTTGCTTCTTAATGGGTCCCACTGAAAGCAAACCTGAATCCTGGTATCATTGCCATGGACATTTTGGAGGATTTGCTTTCAAATCTTCCATGTTGTTCCCTGCATCAGTTCTCTCTGAACTACTTGTAAATAATTGAAGACAAGTATTTCAGAACTCCAGGTGTCTGTTTAGATTTAGTTGTTTGTAAGTATCAGACGGTGAGTTTAATTGAAGTCCTTGGACAGTCTCACCTGTCTGCCTTTTCCTGGAATGAGGCAGGTCACAAGTCTTGAACGCCTTGTGGTACCTCAGAGAGGTGTTTGTGTCTCACACCAAGGAATCATGAAATGGTTTGCGTTAGAAGGGACTTTCGGAAATGTTTAGTTGGGACTCACAGAGCCAACCTTTCCTACAGCCAGCTGGCGATTCCAAACTCATCTCTCTGTGCTTGGGCAAGCAGCCAGATCAGCTGGCAGTGAGCGTCTTCCCAAACACGAGTGGCAAACCAGAGTCTTCCAGCTAAGGACGTTACTGAGGGGTTTTTCCTTGTTTTGTTTTTTTCCCTTTTTAAAGGCAACCAATGTTAAAAGTGAGACTGACCCTCCAGAAGCCAGAACTCACAATCTGAGACGCAGAATGGGCTGTGCCCCTCCAAAGAGTGAAGGTGGTGAGTGAAACACAGCGTAAATGCAGTTTCTGTTACTTTGCACAGATGTGTTTTAAGACCAGAGCTAAAATCAGCATTTGGAACTATTCAAAGTATTTTATAAAAAAACCCAACTTTCAGTTAATTTTAAAATTGGATTTTTTGATAAAAAGTTCTTTTATGGGTTTTAAGTATTTGGGGAGGGGGTGTTTCTTGTAAGTGGTTGAGTTTTCTTGAAGATGATATTTTCATTTGAAAAAGACTTACACTTCTTCAAACTTGGGTGTCTCTTCTGGAACAATCAGAAATAAGATTGGAACAATGTTTTTGTTTTGTATTTTAAAAAATATCAGTCCATGAGTTTTAAATAGAAGAAACTCTCTGAGAATGTAGCAGATATCAGACACTTTTAGGAAGGAATTTTGACTTGAAATCCAGAAATTTAACTCATGAAAGCAAAAGGTAGTCTGTTTTGAGCTTAATGGTAAAGTTCCCATAATATGATTAAATTGCTGCTATCAGCAGTCCTGTGTCTATTCTCTCCTTAAGAAATAATTGAGACTGAGAAACAATATTTAATGCCATCAAACAGAAGAATAAGCTCGTTGATAAATAATTTAGCCAAATAAATACAGGAACTATTTACAACTACTCAATAATTGAAATTACCTGAGCAATCTGTCAGTCTCATTTGTTCCTTCAGAACCTTTTTTTCAACAATTTGTTTAGATTATGGTGTTTTGTAATTTGAATTTTTTTTCTTCAAGGAGTCTATAAGCACTAGCCTTCCTCCCTCAAGAGTAGAAGGAAAAAGCTCTTGACAACATTGTTTAACACCACATGGAAAGAAATCCTTAGCTAATAAACCTGCTCATAATTCAATTAAAATAAACTGAAATGGTGTATAAAGTACTGAAAATCTGTAGGCTGTGATAGCCAGTGCTGGCTTGTGGTGGTGTGCTGGGATTTTTGGATATCACTGGCGTCTGGAGGCATTGCAGGAGTTCAAGTCTTGCCCTACACTGGCTGAAACAAGTGTAGGGGGGAATAACAATTCAGCAAACACCTTGGTATGATGCAGTCTAGCAAGCAATAAATAAAACAAATAATAACAAAGAATGCTAATCATTGAAACATTTTGCAATACCCTCATTTCTTTTTATTTTGCCCAGATAAGGAAGTGCGTAGTGTGGTGAAACTCCCTGAGAAGAAAGAACTTTCTGGGGAGCCAGAGAAGGACAAATCCAAAGTCAGATCTAAAAAACCCACCAGTGCTGTGAGTACCCCCTGCCTTCCTGCAGCTGCATGTTTTGCAGGCATTTCTGGATTTCTCTAGGGTGTGTAGTAAAATCTGCTGTCACTTTGTCACATGGACATGAAGGACTTCTGTCTTGTTCCTGGAGCCCCAGGGTGAAGCACAGCAGTGTTTGTGCCTGCTGGAATATCAACACTGCCAAAGCTTCCTGCTTCACAAAGCTGGAAATGGCAGGATGGTTAAGTTTCATTATCTATAACTAAAGTAACTTGTTTTCTGTCTCCAAAGTACAGTTTCAAAGTAAGCATTTTGAAAGCATAGTCCAGTGGAAGTGGTTCTTGTGTGAGCTGATCCCTCCTCACTGCCCTGTAACCTTAGGGGAGCTCCGTGCAGACTGTGGCACATGGCACTTCACAGACCTGCCCCTAATTCCACAATTTCAGCACTAAATTGGAAGCTTTGTTGTTCAAATGCATCTTAAAGACCATCCCTGTTCCTGCTCCAGCTCTCCACATGCCACCAACTATCCCCCAAAACCCCCAGCTGAAGGCAGTGGTAGTTGTCTCACTTCTAGAGAATAATGCTGAGATTCTTTCTGCCCATGCCACGAGTTGGGTCCCTCCTAGAACCAAACGTGTTCCCATTCAATCCACACCTGTAGCTGGTACCTGAGAATGAAGGGTGCAAATACCAGAAGCCTGACACCCTCACCCCCCAAATGAAGAAAGCTTGTGGGAAGGAGCAGGAGATGCTGCTTTTTAACAACATAAGGCAAGAGGTTCTGCCTGTCCTCTAGACTGTTCTGTGTTTGGGAAGAGCCTTCCAGGCTGCTGGTGAGAGTTGGGTGTAGGACAGGCAGCAGAGAGCTCATCCCAGGTTGAAGTGCCTGTGCCTGTTCCTTGGGGCTTGGGAGCTGCTCTGTCAGAATTAAGAGCTACTCCCCTACCCAAAGCTCCTCTGGGAGGTTGGAGCTTTCTCTGGGGAAAATAAGGAACATCCCCAGCAACAAGAACTCCTTTATCTCCAGATTTCTGTCTTCCAATGCAATTGGTCTCAGAGGGGAACCTGAGGCTGTATATGGGAAAAGCCCATGCTGGGTTTGTGAGCCCCCAGCAGGTGTTGGGTTATTCCTGCCCACCCCCAGGTGTTGGGTTATTCCTGCCAAGGCCACAGTGCTGCTGGTGTGAGCTGTCCTGGCAGTCAAGTCTTCTGGCATTTGGGGAAAAAAATTGCATGGAAGGGCTTGCAGCTCTTTTAGTCTTTTCTTAAATTACAGAGGGAGGTATTTAAACTTCTAAAAGACTATTCAGGGTGTGTTTGTCTCACTTCCATTGCAGAGATAAAGAATAAGCTTTGGGAAGTGTCACAGATGGGAGTTACCAAACTGCTTTCACCCTGAGTTACCTTCAGCTCTCCCATTGCTACTGTGGAATTTTGTGTTGCAGGTGGATCTGTATGTGTGTCTCCTGTGTGGCAGTGGGAATGATGAGGACAGACTCCTGCTGTGTGATGGCTGTGATGACAGTTACCACACCTTCTGTTTAATTCCACCCCTCCATGATGTTCCCAAAGGGGACTGGAGGTGTCCCCAGTGTCTGGCTCAGGTAATCTGACAAATCACTGCAGTAAGGCCAAAGGCTAATTTGTATTTTGTGGGTTTTTTTAAACTGATCACAGGAATAGAAAATACAATTTGTTGTTATTTAAGGTTGGGCAAACAAGATGATAGAGGTAAAGCTAAAATGAAGACTGGGAATGCTTCATATTGCAAAGCTGACACTTAATTGTTTTGAGCCAAAAATTGGTGTGCCTTTGAAGAGCATTTTGGATTTTAACTGACACCTTTTCTCTGTACTTGAAATTGGAGTCTCACTGGGTGCTTCAGTGTGGTCATTTATGGATTTATCCTGCTTAGCTCTACTAGAGTAAGGAGAAATTAGGCATATTAATTCATTAATGTTTATGCAGATTTATAAATAAATTTTGTAATTTGGTAAATCAAAGAGAGTTTCTTCTTCTGACTCTGCCCTTTAGGAGTGTTTTCATTTCAGTGGTGTCCTTCCTTCTTACTGCTCAGAAACTGTTACAGGAGTCCATTTGTGTAAATCTGAGCACAGTGTTGTGTTAATGGGTTATAGAAACAATTACCTTTTCACTTGCAGGAGTGTAACAAGCCTCAAGAAGCCTTTGGGTTTGAACAAGCAGCACGAGACTACACCCTGCGCACGTTCGGGGAAATGGCTGATGCCTTCAAGTCAGACTATTTTAACATGCCAGTACATGTAAGTTCCTGCTTTATCCTCATGTTATGTAGAGTTCATTTTGTGTGGTTAGCTAAAATAGATAACTCTAGGGAGGGAGGAAAGGAGGGATTCTGGTTTTGAATGGAATGAAATCCCAAATCAGAGGTTCTCATTTACATCACCAAGTCCTGGTTCTTGCTGGTGTCGTGGTTTCTTGTTCCACCAGCTGCTTGTGTTTTTATTTGGTTTTTGCCCACTTTAGAAGTGTCTGTAGGGAAGAGAACGGTGACTGTCATGCACCCCTGAGAGAACAGGGCAGCAGCATCTCCTGGAACCATGTCTCTGCTGCAGTTGTTTTTCTCTTGTTGAAACAATTTTAAAATGGGGAAAAGCTTCAAGCTAATGGAGGTCCCTCCCTGAGACAGCTTTGATGCATGTGCTGCTCATCTACTGATTGCTTAGTACATACTCCCTTTTCTTCTCATACCTAGATGGTCCCCACGGAGCTGGTTGAAAAAGAATTTTGGAGGCTTGTCAGTACCATTGAAGAGGATGTGACAGTGGAATACGGAGCTGACATTGCTTCGAAGGAGTTTGGCAGTGGCTTCCCTGTTAGAGGTGGGAAGTTTAAAGTTAGACCAGAAGAAGAGGTAAGTCTTTGAGTTCACTGTGGATGTTTTTATTGTAGTTCTTCATTGAATAGCTCTCCTTGGTTTAAAGCACAATAATTGAACTGGATTGCAAAGAGTTTGTTTTGTGTATCTGGCAGAGTATTTGGAGAGCTACACTGGGATTTTCAATAAATAAAATTTGTTGTGATCAGCCATTCAAAGCCATAGGTTTATTCCAGTAGTTAATAAATAACTTCCAAACCAAATAAAACCAAATAAAAAAGGTCTCATTTTAACAAAGCAGGTCAGGTCAGGGTTGTGAAAGAGGCAAAGACAATGCAGGGTTTAGTCTTTGAGTCATTGACCTGTTTCTTATATTCCTCAGTTGGGAAAAGTACTTCACTTCTATTGCTCTAGAGCAGTTTTATCTTCTTGGGTTTTTCCCTTCCTGTTGTATAAACCTGTGACTGTTCTGTTCAATTTTCAGGAATACCTTGATAGTGGCTGGAATTTAAACAACATGCCTGTGATGGAGCAGTCTGTGCTTGCTCACATCACTGCGGACATCTGTGGGATGAAACTGCCCTGGCTGTATGTAGGAATGTGCTTTTCCTCATTTTGTTGGCATATAGAAGACCATTGGAGCTATTCCATTAACTATCTGCATTGGTGAGTTTGAGGAATGAACCCAGTCTAGGAAACAATCTCCCTTTCCTTCCCTAGTCTCCTTAATTAGTGGACTAAAAGCAGATTCACAGAGCTCAGCCAGAGTAACCTGCTGTCCTCCTGTTGCAGCAGGGTCAAATCTGACAGTGTAATTCCTACATTGATTTACTTTTGGACAAGAGGTCATGTTTTGGAAAGAGACATCCATTCCCAGTTTTAAAAAATCCATGAAAGATGCAGCAGATACTCCATCAAATGTTTTATTATACTCAATGTAAACTAAAAACCATGCAAGTTTTCTTTTAAAAATCATCCAACTTCAGCTAGCAACTCAGTTCCGGCATGTTTTGTCTGTTGGATGGATCATGCTGTCATAAATCCTCTCATCAAGCCAACACTTGTCAGCTGTAATCAGGACAGATCTTTGCCATCTCTTTGATATTCTAAATAGACTGAACTCCTTGAACTTCTCACCTTACAACAGCTTTTCTAGAGCCTAGATTGTGGTTGTCACTGTTCCTGAAACCTGTCAAGCTCTTTCTTTTTCCTAGTTCATATGAGTATTCAAGCAGAATGGTAAAACCAATCCCAGCTGCTGTTCAGTGAGTCCTTTTTGGTTGGTTATTCAGCTGCTACTCCTTGAAATAGCAGCTTCTGCAGTGCAGCCCAAGAGCCAGTGACTTAATTCACTTGCTTTCATGGTGCTTACTGTTAAAAAAACAAATGTTTGAGCGAGGATGAGCAATGGAGTGACAGTATTACATGGTAGAAACGATCTTTCTTGTCATGTGTTACTGCTTTTTTTTCTCTTTGTCTGAGTCTTCAGTCGGACTGAAAACTGTGGGTGGCAGAGGAGATTGCAGCACGGATTTTATTTCTTCTAGGAGAGTTTCCCTCACTGTTCTTAGAATGGCTTTCTGTCCTTCATAGTGTGCCCCCAATTGCATTATTGTCTGCAGATGGTCAGAAAGGTGTGTCAGTGCATATGAGTACTTGTGCATACATGAGATATATGCAGACATAAAATGTTGCTTGACCTGCTTTCAATTTATTTATCCTCCACCTGGAAAGTCCTTGATATCCTTTCGTTTGCAGATATTCTTCTTTATTTCCCTTCAATGCAGAGGTTTAAGTCTGCATTGGAGGGCAATGTGCAGTTGAGGTTAAAGCTGTTTTTGGCCAGAGCATCCTGAGCAACCTGCTTCTGCAGAGACAGTGCTCCAAACTGTGAATCAAAGACTCCAAAAAGCAGGACTGGTTCTTGGGAGAGTTCTAGGGATGGCGTGTCTAATCCCAAGTGACCCAGGCTGCAGGAGCAGAGCTTCCCTAGGGTTGAAGACAGTAGTCCTCCTACAGAACTGTGAATTCTGTGTTGGTTCTAGAAATGGTAAAAGGGGAAAAAAGCCCCAAACCTTTGCTCTAAAGATGCTTGGAAATAAATAAGATGTCAGTCCTGGGCAGAGGAAGAATTGCCATCATTGCTGCTAGTATTTCTACAGGCAGGGATCTGGAGCAGTCAGGAAGCAGAGCAAAAAGACCTGTGACCTCCACTGCTGCTCCCTCAGGCTGCTGGCACCTCAACACCTGCATTAGAACTGTCTGTTACTTGTTCCCCTGAGGTCCAGAGACCCCCAGTTCCAATATCCTGCTTCAAGTTTAGCACAGTTCGTATCTGTTATGTTACCCATTCCTCAGTGCTGGTATCTGTCAGAGAGCAGAACTCTTGACTAGCCCAGTCCAGAAACAGAATGGTTTTTGTTGCATCTTGGCTGGTCTTCCTGGATTCCTAGAGTTGTCCCAGGATGATGGCCAGGTCCAAGGCTGCAGAGTTGTCCCAGGATGATGGCCAGGTCCAAGGCTGCAGAGTTGTCCCAGGATGATGGCCAGGTCTGAGGCTGCAGAGTCATTTAATACTCTGTAACAACTCCTTGTGTGTAACTCCATGTGTGTAACTGCCCCTCCACAGTCCATCCTGCTGTCTGTCCTCTTCCCCTGACACAGGGGCTGTATAAGTACAGGAATGAGCTCCTAGGGATGAGAGATAGACTTCTGGATTCACACTTCACTCTTATCTTTTGGAATCTTCCCAATTGCTTCATGACTGATGGAAGAAAAGAACACTGTTGGGTCAGTTTTAGTCTGCCAACTCTTCAGAAGTCTTGGAATAAGGTGATTTGTCTGTTTTCCTTTCTAAATACCTTTTCTAAGTTCATTTTTTTAAGGCCCTGGAGGCATTTTTGTCTCAGTGCTGCAGTGAGCCAGTGTCAGTGTAAGCTTGTAACAGTATCTGCTGGAACACATCTGCATCCCCTTAATTCTCTCAGCTGGCTTGCATCGAGTGCTGAGAGTTCTTTGTTCCTACTCTGGATATGGATTTTTTTTTCCCCTGGAAGTCTTGCATAATTTGGAAGTTTGATTTCTACTTCTTATGTGTTGCTTTTATGGCAGTTATACATAAGACAGAAAGAACAGGCTTTGGTTGTTGAACCCAAGAGGGAGTTTGTGTACATGGGAAAAGACAGGCAGCTTATGTTTTGAAGTTGTGCTGGAATCAGCAGAACTTCACTGAGGACTTCTTCAGACTTTTTCTCCCTCCCCCACAATATTTGAAGTACCTGCTCAGAAGCGTAGGCACTTAAAAACAGGTCTGGAGAAGAGGGACCTGTGTAAAATGTGAAGATTCAGGAATGTACAGAACCTTTGCATTCCTTCCTGGTGATATGCCCTTCCTTTGACATGGTGTATTTTAAAGCAGAACACTAAAAATGTAACTTAAAGTTTGCTTATATTTAACTTTTTTTAATAATCTTGCAGGGGGGAGCCTAAAACGTGGTATGGAGCCCCAGGGTACGCAGCTGAGCAGCTGGAGGATGTAATGAAGAAACTTGCTCCAGAGCTATTTGAGTCCCAGCCAGATCTCTTGCACCAACTTGTCACCATAATGAACCCGAACACTTTGATGGCCCACGGGGTGCCTGTATGTGTCAGACTCCTGTGCTACTCCCCCAACCAACCCTCTTTGATTGGAACGCTACTTAAAGCTGATAATTGAAGCCACTTTTATTACAGAGGTGGTGTGGTGGTTTCCATGTATGTTGCATCTTCCTTAGCCACTAAAATGTGCCAGTGTGAACAGATGGGCAATGGAACTGTTGCCTTTGGAATCTACTGGCAGACTCTTCTCTGGAGATCCATCTTGGATATTTCTATTTCTGTGTCTCAGCTGAAAGGTTTAGGCTTTACCTTTGGAACAATGGCAGGAGCTCTTGTATGTCTGTTCAATCAGACACTGTTTTTTTGGCATAGAGTTTCTGTCAAGGCCCCAAACCCCATTCTTCCTTTATTTTGTCATCCACATTCTCTTATTTTTCCTGGATAAGTCCTTAGGTATTTAAAAAACATTTTTTCATCAGATTTCATCTTATTCCATACTAGATTATTCATGGGAATTATGTCCCTTTACAACTTAATTGGCTTTTGATGAGCTGACCTTGGGACTTAAAGGAAAATCTGGAAAAAGTAGCAAAATTTCTGGTGTCTCCTATGGTAGCCTCCAAAATGGAAGAATGCAGGAAGACCTGCCTGCTTTCATGGTGACTGTATGGCCCCAACAGTCTTAGATGAACAATAATGTGAATGTTAAGGTTCCCAATTTTTCTTCCCCTCCAGCTGAACATTGGAGTGAGCTGGATCTGTGTTGACCCTAACCCTGAGGTGTGAGGAGCATAAGGCCCAGGCAGCCAGCTTAGAACTGTTCAGAGTGGAACCCTTGGCTTTCCAGGGTTTTATGTGACACTTTATCAGCTGCCAGTTGTAATTCTTGGGCTCATGGTTTAGAACTCTTGGAAATCCTCACAGAAGTTACTGCGAGTTGGAAATCCATGTTCTCCTTGCCAGCTGTGTTTGAGTGTGAGCTGACACTGGTCTGTCTGTCCCCCCAGGTGTACAGAACCAACCAGTGTGCTGGAGAGTTTGTTATCACCTTTCCCAGAGCTTACCACAGCGGCTTCAACCAGGGCTTCAACTTTGCTGAAGCTGTGAACTTCTGCACCGTGGACTGGGTACGTTCCAAACTAGTTTTTTCTCCAAGTGAGCAGTTCCAAAGCTGTTCCTAGCTGGTGTATAGTTCTGATTTATTGCTGATGCACACATCTAGGCCACAGATCAGAAGGAGCCTGTTACTGGCAGCATGGTGTTTGCTGAAGTAGTTTGTCATGCACTGAGCTGTGGGCTGCCTCTGGTTCTGAAGATTTGGTTTGGAATTATGTATCGGGGCTGATGTAGCTGTTGCAGCAGGAGGGAGGCACAGTCCCGTGCATGCCTGAAGTGTGAGATGCACCAGTGCTGCTAGAGTTTGCTCATTTTTGTGTCCACAAATTCCATCTCAAATCAAAAGCTGGAATGATAAAATTTCCTAGTTTATTGCACTGGGAATTCTCTTAACTGGTGCTTTCTGCAGCTGGAAACCAAATCAAACTTGGATATCTTTTCTGCTTTAGTGTCTGTGATAAAGTTGGATAATACATGTGGCACATTACTAACAGTTAAAGACTTTGATAGTCCTCTTGTGGGGGAAAAAAGTAGGAATTGCAAATGTGAGAGCGTCCTCTTAGGTAGCAGAGGTGCTCTAGGTTTTTAGGGAAGAACAACTTAATGAGAAGAGAGCAGAAAGTTCTCAAGTTCGCATGGAAGGTTTACAGAGCAGTGCATCATCCCCAGTAAGCTTCACTCAGCTCACTGAACCAGCAGAGATGGGCACACATTACAGTTATTAGGTTATTGAATGAGATCTTCGTCTTTTTAAAAATAAACACAAATGGAGGACAGTTGCTCCTAAGTTACAAGTAATTTTACCTTCACAGCAAATGACTCAGACACACAGTGCTGTCTGATCTCACAAAGGCTCTTCTAAGCTTCTGATATTTCAAATTACTTCTCTTGTGATTTTTTTTTCCCAAAAAGGTCTTGGCTATTCATAAGTGTAGCCCAACTAAAACATTGCTAGATGTAAAAAACATTACTTAGAAGAAGGAGGTGACTAATATGACTAATATTGCAAGAAAGCTTTCTGCACTTGACTGTGCTCACATGTCAGTTGGTTTGGTTTGGTTTTTCCTCTTGTCCTTCCATGAGTTTCACGCTGAACCCAGCACTTAACCTCGTTGTACTCTGGGTATCCCTGTCTGCCTGCTCTTAAAATAGAGCTGAGTGATCTGTCCAGCTCAGGATGAGCTGCTCTGCCTGCAGCCAGTTAGGGACATCAGTGCTCCCTGAGCCAGCAGTTTCTTGTGCTGCAGCACAGTTCATGTCAGCAGGGAAGAGGCCCAGGGTGCCCTGCACCTGCGTGGGATGGGGCATCCCTCGAGTGGTGGGTACAGGCCAGGCTTATGCACTTGTCCTTTTGATGCTTCCTTGGCTTCAGTGCATTTTTATCTTGGATCTTCCTGAACCCACTGTGGTTTAGTGATTTAGTAGCCTTTACTTAAAACCTCTGCAAGAGAAGGCACTTCCCTCAGTTACACAGCTCGCACCCATAGAGTCCACTGGGAAAGAGCCATAAGCATTCCTGGTGTGCACAACTTGGGATCTTGATTTCTCTAGTTTTACACTCTGAAGTATGAATATTGTTGCTGGAAGGATTTGTCTTGGCCTTTCTTTGGGGCAGTTTTTGGGTAGTAGCATACAGAGGGGTTCCCTTGATGTCCTTTCCCGAGTGCACCCTGTGATGCCGTGTCTGCCCCGCAGCTGCCCCTGGGCCGGCAGTGCGTGGAGCATTACCGGCTGCTCAACCGCTACTGCGTCTTCTCCCACGACGAGATGATCTGTAAAATGGCTTCCAAAGCAGATGTCCTGGACGTTGTGGTGGCATCTACAGTCCAGAAAGATATGGCTATTATGATTGAAGAGGAGAAGAGGTTGCGTGAGAAGGTTGATAAACTGGTGAGTTGTAGGAAAGAATGGTTTGGGTGGGAAGGGACTTCGAAGGTCATCTTATTCCATCCCCTGCCATGGGCAGGGACACTTTCCACTAGACCAGGTTGTTCCCAGCCCTATCCAACCTGGGCTTGAGCACTTGGAGGGATGGAATTCATTATAATGAATAAAGTAACAGTTGAAACAGTGATGTGAGAACATACTGGTTCTTGTACTGGGGTGTCAGAGGCTTAGAGGTATTTAGTCCCTTCCTGAGTTATGGATTTCAGAGGAGCACCTGGGTAAAGAATCATTGATCATGCACCTTATTGTATTACCTGCCCTTTAATGTTGTTCAATAGGTCACTTTAAAGGTAATATTTGTACTTCCAGTCATTTGGTCAGAAAAGCTGATTTTTTCATTAACCAAGATTTCTGTCTACCTGGTTGAATATCTTATATCTAAACTTCATTATTCTTTTGATAAATTTACCTTTTGGTGTTTTAGCTTGGAATAGCCTCCTTTTTGGAACAGTCACTTCTTCATTAGGCTTTGATGTGACACTCTTGCAGGGAGTGACTGACTCAGAGAGGGTGACGTTTGAGCTGTTCCCTGATGATGAGCGACAGTGCCTGAAGTGTAAAACCACCTGCTTCATGTCAGCAGTTTATTGTCCCTGCAAACCTGGGTTGTTGGTGTGCTTGTACCACATTGAGGACCTCTGCTCCTGTCCCACCTACAAATACAAACTGGGGTAAGCTTGAGGTAGTAACTAACACCATGACCTGGATATAGTATTGACTGTGTGGGTACTGTGATTTGGTAATCTGTGCTGCCAGTGGGGCTGCTCTCTGTTTCTGTTTCAATCCTTTGCAAATCCAGTGCCCCCACAACAATGGGACTGTTTTGTGCTCACACACAAAGCCTCTTCAGCATTCAGCTCTTCTTGCTCTATAATGGCAAAAATTGCTGGCTAAGTTAGTTTGCATTTTTATTTATAGCAACCAGGTCATTGTCCCTTAGATCCAGTCCTTGCCAAGGAGTATTGTTTTGCTTTTTGGAGCTTTCCTTCCCGTTGTTAACTTTGCTGTGCTCTTTAGTATATCTTTTGTCCAACATGAATGTAGCTTGCTCTGAGACAGTGTCCAAATTTCTTAATTGTCCCATAGAAATTGCTTTTTGAAGCAATTACAACATTGAAATTATCTCAAAAGGAGCATGGTGTGGTTGTAAGGTCTTAATTGTGTAACCCTGAGTGCACAGAAGCTTATTTTCGTGTTGTATGGACCAACACATCTTAGAATTACCAAATGGTTTGGTCTGGAAGGGACCTTAAAGCTCATCTCATTCCATCCATGCCATGGGCAGGGGCACCTTCCAGCAGTCCAGGTTGCTCTGAGCCCCATCCAACCTGGGTCCTCATCCTGGTGCCCCTCGTTCCACCCTCCTGCTGCCCGCAGTGTTGCTGGAGGTTTGAGTCGTGTGCTGCCCGCAGGTACCGCTACACCCTGGAGGAGCTGTACCCGATGATGAACGCGCTCAAGATGCGCGCCGAGTCCTACAACGAGTGGGCTTCCAACGTCAACGAGGCCCTGGAGGCAAAGATCAACAACAAAAAAAGTGAGGATTTTACCTACTGCCTGTAGCACATCATTTAAAAGGACTGTTTTTTCAGTGTTTAGTTTCCGAACTGTAGTAACTTTTTTCTTATGTGATAATCAAAAGAAATCATTTATCACTTCATGTTTTTAAGTAAATATTTTAGCTGTTACAGTCCCAGAAATGATGCTAAGCTGTCTCTGTGTGACAAGACTGTAAATCATTTTGACACAAAGTGTAACTGAAGTAGAAATAGAAATACATTTAATGTGTTGTGTTTCTAAGCCTTACCATGGAAAATCTATCACAAAGGGAGACTTCTTAACTTAATGTCTTTCCCAACAGGTCTCATCAGTTTCAAGGCTTTGATAGAAGAATCAGAAATGAAAAAGTTCCCGGACAATGACCTGCTGCGACACCTCCGGCTGGTGACGCAGGACGCGGACAAATGTGCCTCAGTGGCCCAGCAGCTGTTGAATGGCAAGAGACAGACCAGGCAAGTGCCACTCCATGTCTGCAGCACAATTGGGCCACCAGAGATGGATGTCAGTGGCCAGTGATGGGTGCTGGTGCTCTGCAAGACTTAAAAATTAAAAGAATCTTTGTCTCCTCAGCAGAGTCATCTTGGACAGGGAGATTCAGCTTTACTATATGTACTAAGTTAAACATCCTGAGTTTTCAAATCTCTTCTTCCTCTGTGTTTGACAGTTAGTCTGTAAGTTCATTCCAGTGTTCCCTGAAAAGAAAGAATGCTGTGGTGTGTCTGACAAAGTAGCACTCAGCAAGATACAGTCCCCTTGTCTTTGTGCTGTGGGCACTGTAAATCTGTCCATAGTGCAGGTGTTGTTGTATTCATTACCCTCTGCACTGTGGAAAAACAAAGTGCCTTCACTCCCTGAGCTGCTGCTGGTGGGAATGTTGTACGAGAGCTCTGAAAAAATAGCTGCTCTTTATATTGAATCTTTTAGACAGGTTATTTGCTCAAGGGATTTGAAGTAAGGCAGTGTTCTTTGTGAGCTGCCTACCTGGTCCTGCTGGCACTCCGTGTCTGAAATTAGCTGAAAAGAGTCAGAACAGAGGGCTTAAGGCCAGTTCTCCTCATTGCACAAGTCTAGTTGTGCCTGTATTGGTGTAAGAGCCTTTCTCTCAGGATTCACTAATTGCTGTCTTCTGTTGTGTCACTCTTCATGCATAGATCCCAGACTGGTGTGGGTTGGAAGGGACCTTAAAGCCCATCTCATTCTACCCACCCTGCCATGGGCAGGGACACTTTCCACTATTCCAGGGTGCTCCAAACCCTGTCCAACCTGGCCTAGGCCACTTTCAGGGATGGGCCAGCTGCAGCTTCTCTGGGCAACCTGTGCCAGGGCCTCACCACCCTCACAGGGAACAATTCCTTCCCAATATGCCACCTAATCCTGCCCTCCTTCAGCTTAAAGCCATTGATCAGGGCACCCAGACTCACCATGGGCACACTGAGCCTTGCAGATGGTGGTTTCTGAGAAAATGTTGCGTTTATGTATGTGGAGAACAGTATGGCTTATGTCCACCAATCTTAAGTGTGATGTACTTCAGAAAAAAATTGATTGACATTTGTCCCATTTGGAGAATTTTCACCCATTTCTGCAGCTTTGAACAACATGGTGTTTATTGGAGCAGTTGCCTGTTGTGCTGGTAGAAGTGCACGTGTGGTTCCTGCATGTCACCTGCCTCAGCAGGGTCATGGAGCTCCTCACTCCTGTGCTCTTGCAGTATGTTGAAGATTGGCTTGGAAGGAAGTAGAATGTTCTGTCACACTGTTCTGTTGCTGAATGTTGCTGTCACACTTAGACATGATTCTTGTCTTCCTTCCTGGTGTTCCCTCTGTAAGCTTTTGTAGTAGCAACTTGATAAAAATTCACTTTTGCTGTCCTGCACACACAGGAGGATGAAGCCTCTGTAACAGCAGCATAAAAATACTGCAACAGGGAATGAGGAATTCAGCACTCCCACAGGCATGACGTCTGCCAGATAGGGAACTTGCAACCTAGAGATTTTAGGGACCATCATCAAAGGACTTGTCCACTTCTGATCTCCTCCTTCATTTGGTGTTGAGCCATCTGGCATCCCCAGTCTGTGTTCTCCCATCCCTGGTGCTTGTTCAGGTCCCAGTGCTGAACTGGGAGCAGCAGCCAGGCCCTTCCCAGCTCCTCTGTGCCAGATGGGTCCTTCCTGCACTGAATGTATCCCTGACTTTGTCTGGCCTGAGAAGAGCTGGGAGTAATTTTTATCTTCATCTGCTTGACTAGGTCTGTTCTTTTGTCACCATGAGAGGCTCTCAGCCTTCCTCACAGCTGGGCCTGCCAGCTCCTGCAGCATCCCAGACTGTGACAAGTAATTGACCCTGTGCTGCTGCTGTACACAGTGTTGAGGCAGTGCTTGCATTGAGATTCTTATTTGCTCTAGAAGAGGTTTTAGTCATTCTCTCACAATTTCTTCTTGAATCTTTTTTGGCATGTTTCTGGGAAAAGTCCAGTTTCATGTCTTCATAAGTTTTAGTTGTTTTAAAACCCGTGTTACTTGATTATTTTTTTCTTACAAGGCTGAAGTGAGGAATGCTCACAACTTTTGAAGGAAAATATAAAGAAGATAATTACCTGCTTAAAATCTTAATACATGTTACATCACATGCAGATTCATATGCCTGGAGCTCACATCTGCAGGATGCTTGGCAACCTCCATCACACCTAGTGACAGGTGTTGGTTGGGAAGGATTGTGGATTCTGCCTAAAATTTGTTTTGTGTTTTTGGCAAACTTTCTATTATGGACTTAACATTTTGGTCTGATCCCGAGTTTGGAAGAGTCATGCAGGAGACTTGTCTCCTGAAGGAAGGTTGTCTCTGTCAGTCACAGCAGTCAGTGACACTGGGGTATCTTCTCCAGTGCAGTAAACACAGCAGTTCATGGGGAGAACACAAGGACAGAAGGTAATAAATCGTAGTAAATCCTATGACTCCTGCCACCAGCTCCTCTGCAGTACCTGAAGAGATGCAAATGGGCTGTACATCCCTGTTTCGTCTGGTTCTCTTGGTGCTGGGGGATTAAACACTCACAGATGCTGGCTTGGAGATATTCTGTGAATGTCTGAATGAGGCCGGAGCACAGTGTGGCCCTTGTTCTCCTGGCACTGGAAGGCAATAGTGTTCCTGCCCTGCTGCCATGTTTTTTCCTGTCTATCTCCCCTTCCTTCTCTAGGTCTCCTGAAACCTGTTCTGTTCCTTAGAGTCTCTGAGGATTTGTGCTTGGAGACCTTTGTGATTAATAACCCTGGATGAACATGGGTTTGGCTTCTGTCGATGTTTTTTCTTAGGCTCATGTAATTTCTAGTTTTCAAAAACCAGAAAATCTTGTGACAGCTTTGTCATTTAGATATATGTATGTATATGTATATAAATATTTATGTATTAAAAAACTTGTGCTTTTTCTTGGAAGACACTGTGGAGCTTACTCAAAAACCAGTAGAACAAAGCAGCCTGTAAAGAACCCTGTGTTGTACCTGAGGCTTTGAATTCGTTTTATTGTTCAGCTGACTGTGGGATTTGGAACTCTCAATGTGATCCTGTGTATCCGTTAAAAATACCTATTTTTAACACAGAATGGTAAATTAAAATTTATTTTATAGTGTTCACATTCCAGTCATGCTGGCATATCCTGCTGGGCTGTTCTTCTCTTTTGTATAAATAACACACTGTGGATTCAATTGGAGCCAGCATTGTAAGGGATCTCTTTCCTTTTCTGTTCAGGGTTCTCAGACCTCATTAATACTGGCTTGAGTTTAGAGAGGCTTTTAATATTGGGCAATTTGTTAACACTTATAAGCCACTCATTTGCTACAAAGCTTTTAGATAAAAATAAAAATGCTGATTTCAGTGTAGAGTGGATTTTTCAGAAGTGCCTACACAACCCGTCAATATAAAACCCATTCAGAATTGGGATTTGCTCTCTTTTGGTGTGGACATGGGCAGAGCTGACTACAATAGCAACTGCAACATAACTGAATAGTTTATCCACAGTTGCTTTGTGTTCTGGAAAAAAAAGCTTAATTTTATTCCATAATAACTAGTGCCCTTCCAAGGCTGAGTAGTTTTTCCAGAATCCTATTTAATATGAGTGTTTCAACAATAGCTCGTTCTGCAGTGGCAGACTGATGTTTCCCACGTGTGTGAGCCCTGGGCTGCTTGGATGCTTGTGAATATTCTGCTATTCCCGAAGAAGGCCTGGCTGACATGAAATCATAAGCAGATGTCAGGGAATCAATAAATCACAGAATGGTTTGTGTGGGATGGGACTTAAAGCTCATCTTGTTCCACTCCCTGCAGGGACACCTTCCACTAGACCAGGTTGCTCCAAGCCCTGTCCAGCCTGGCCTCAAAGCTGAGTGTTTGATGTTTATTTTTCTCAGTGATAACCAGAAAGCCGAATGTGTCATTGCAGGTACCGCTCCGGGGGAGGGAAGTGCCAGAACCAGCTGACGGTCAACGAGCTGCGGCTCTTCGTGAGGCAGCTCTACGCCCTGCCCTGTGTCCTCAGCCAGACACCACTGCTGAAGGTAACTGGGGAAGCCTTGGGAAGAGAGCAGGAGCATTTACAGAGTGATGGGTTTGCACTGCATTCATCTCCCATCTTGCTGTTTGCTCCAAGAGTTAATACCTGGGCACTGCAGGCTGGGGTGACTTGTGCACGTGGGGTGCTGCAGAAAGGAGCTCTGACCAGCTGCTGTTCGTGGTCAGCAGAGTTTAATACTGCACAGGCAAATCAAACCCTTCATGTTGTATGAAGGATTGTAGGAGAAGGAGCAGGATGACCTGGGTAACTACAAGTTAAAAGTTAAAAGTTTGGGGTCAGTTAACTGGTCTGCTCTTACGAGTAAAGCCAGGTTAATCTGAGAACATTCAAACTCCCCAGTGCTCTGAGGGACAGCTCTCTCGTTCTTACTACTTTCCTTCTTCGTTAATCCAGAATCAGCTTTCTCAGTCTTGTAATTAGATCCCTCTTTGTGCTCTCAAACCACATTCCAGGAAACCCCACAGATAACTCCAGCCAAACCCAGCCCAGGCTGACCAAATCCTCTCTCTAGCAGAGAACCTGCTGCTGGCTGGAGTCAGATCACTTTGAGTCTCACCACCACCAGCTGTGCTGGTACTGTACTCCACGGATGATGAGTCCTCAGGCAAGCTGAAAGTAATTCAAGATCTTGTTTCAGAATTTGCCAAAATGTTCCGTATCACACTGAGGGGCAATTAAAAAAAAATTCGGTGCGGCTGCAATTCCTGTGTTAAAGGAGAAGGGCTTTGCATATTCGTGACACTTGAAACCAGGAGATGCCATGTCCAGCTCTTGAACTGTCCCTCAAGTATCCAGCTAACACTGAGACACCAAATGGTGCCAAGGAGATGAATGGGAATAAACGAGTTCTACTCAGCTTTCACTGCTGCTTTGGAAGCTTTATCTGCCCTGCAGTGTATGGATCAGATTCGATGCAGTCCTATTTACAGTTATTTGTTTATAGCACTGAAGCTGTGAAGTTTTCTTGCTGGTTGAAAAGCAGAAATTTGTAAATGCCAGACATGCAAACAGTTCCTCTCCATCTGGCATTCCTAAACAGGGGAATAACAAACACATATGGTCAGAGTGTTCCTTTGTATCATCCTCAACAAGCCTCAATTATATGTCATTGTGCAAATTATGCTGTTAATATAAATTACCAACATTACTGGAGATGGGTTCACAATTCAGTCTATCTCTGAAAAATGTTTGATTCCATGCTGGGGGAGGTTGCCCACCCTGCGAAACAGCCTCACTGGCAAAATGCCAAGGTGTCAGCTGTGAGGGAAGAACTTCCTGCAGGAACAGCATTTCAGGCAGTACTGGGAGTACTGGGCAGGTTGCTTCATACAGAATAATCCCAGCCTTCACTGTGGGATTGCTCTGGATGACTGTCCTTTATCCTGGGGAAAGTGCAAACAACCCCACAAATACCTTTTGGGGTAATGAGCTGCTGAGTGCATGGAGAGACAGAAGGTGCTCCCCTGCATGAGAGAGTAAAATGCTTGTGGCTCACTGGGACTGTGGGGTGCAGCTCAAAAGCCTTAGCGGTGCAGCAAAAATGAACTTCAGAACTTCTGTGCCCTTCCCAGTGCTTTGCAAAGCCTTCATATTCCTCACCTTGCTGTTCCTCAGCTGCCTGAACCATTCCAAAACAAAGCCAGACAGCAGCACTCATGGAAAGCTCAATTTCCCTTTCCATCCTTTCTGTTCTTCCGAGCCCTCTTTCTGACACCCTGTCACTGGGATTGCCTTGTTCTGGGATACCCTAGCTTGTGGCCATGCTACATATGAGGAGGTGCTGGCAAGACTGGGTGTTGAAGACGCTATTGTAGTGTTTCCGCCCTCAGGATAGTTTGCCATGTGCACTGTGGCGCTGCAGCAGGGGGTTTGCCAGGAGCCTGTGCTCCCGTTGTTAACCCTGCACTTCCATGGTTAACTTTGCTGCTTCCATGTTCAAGTGACTTGGCAGAGGACTTTCATCTAATTTATTGTTGCATTTGTGTATTTCAGGATCTCCTTGACCGCGTGGAAGCTTTCCAACAGCAAAGCCAAAAGCTCCTTTCTGAAGAGATGCCCAGTGCTGCAGAGCTGCAGGAGCTGCTGGACGTCAGCTTTGACTTCGACGTGGACCTGCCGCAGCTGCCGGAGCTGCGGACGCGGCTGGAGCAGGCGCGCTGGCTGGAGGACGTGCAGCTGGCCTGCTCAGAGCAGAGCTCCCTCACCCTGGATGACATGAGGCGCCTCATAGACTCCGGGGTGGGGCTCGCGCCCTACCCAGCGGTTGAGAAGGCGATGGCCAAGCTGCAGGAGCTCCTCACCGTGTCCGAGCACTGGGATGACAAAGCCAGGAACCTGATAAAGGCCAGGTAGAGCTAAATCTCAGTGTTGCATTTTGTAGTTCCATGTGTTGTTTCAGAGGGAAGTGCCTTGACTCCTAGAGGGGCTCCCCTTTGTTCATCCAGTTCCCAGCATGCAGGCAAAGCTTGTGCCAGCCAGAAGGGACAGGGCTGGAGGAGGGGGATGAGGGACGGAGCAGTTTCAGGTATCAGGGTTGCCTTGCAGTGTTTGTGTTGCTCAACCATCTTGTGTAAATTCTCCTTGTGCCTCAGGAGAGGGGTTTATGATGCCTCTTCCTTCTTTTCCACCTCCCCTCCCACCCCAGTTTCAGGCTGGAGGACACATGTTCAGATCAAGCTCAGATAGGTACCACCAGCAAGTAAAACTTCATAGTCCATAGAGGTTCATGTAGGACTATTTCTAACTAACAATGAGGAGATTTTTCCAGATTAATTGGTGCAGGGAAGAAGGAAATGAGCCAAATACTTCCTTACTAAGAAAAATTTTCTTGTGGTTTTTATCTTCTGATTTATGAAGTAAAACAGGGGAGAGCACAGTGCACTTAAAAATTAGGAACATGGCACAAACTTACGTGCTAGGTTTCTTCCCTCAAGATTACTTTCTTTTTTAAATTTTGTCATACCTGAAGTATTGGAACATTTCTTACCCACTACTAACCACAGTGTTTTAAGACAGCTTCATATAGCACATTACTGACTAAGCTTGGGTTCAACATTCGATAGGGAGCTCTGTTGTGTTTGTACCTCTCTAAAACCTCAGAATCAAACTGGGAAATACAGAACAGCCCATTTCAGGGTTTTAACCTTCTAATGCAGAATCTCTCAGCTGGTGCTGGTCTGGGGTTTGGCGGGTGTTTGTCATCCAAAAGTTAATAAAAGGTACATCTTCTTTTAAGTCCAAACATGAGAATATTTCTAGTAGGAGGCTAGAGTAAGCAAACAGACATTTCTAAACCTCCCCTGCTCCTGACACCCCAGCTTTGCTGCGTGCCGCCAGTACTGAACATCATCAGTAACATCATCAGTTGGTGTGGCCCTCTGATTTTAACAACCCAGGTGAGTGAAGAGCCCCCCTGTAAGCAGCATCTCCCATCTGGGCTGTTGTGTTCCCCCAGGCCCCGACAGTCCCTGAGCAGCCTGGCAGCAGCAGTGAAGGAACTGGAGGAGATCCCAGCCTACCTCCCAAATGGAGCAGCACTGAAGGATGCGGTGCAGAGGGCCAAGGACTGGCTGCAGGAGGTGGAGGCTCTGCAGGTACATGAGCCTCACTGCTGGGTAGGGACAGTGACCCTGCTCATGTCACCCCGTGTGTGCTCCAGGGCTCTGGTGTCCCTCTGACTCGGAGCACCCAGTCTGGGACATTGGTTACCTCGGCCATGGAGCAGCTACATTCACTGCCCTGATTCTTGCTTCTGTTTCTGGTCTGTATTCCTTCACCTTTGCAACTAGCTGCCTGCAATAAAATCTGTAAAACAGCTATTAGCAAAAATCTAAAGTTAAAAAGTTACTGCATTATGGAACTTCACCTTAAGGCCACTTTTTCTGAGTTGCTCAGTAACAACTCCTCATTAATCACGTTTTTGTGCTACACTGAGGTAGAGTGGTGATACAGAAGTAGTTCCTGGCTCAGCCTTGCAAGTGCTCAAGCTAGGGGTCAGTGGGACTGCCCAGATCAGACCAGGGTGGCACTGGCATAGCCCTGATTTCACATTTTGGTATAAATTGCCAAATATTTTCATTTGTCCTCTTTTTTTTTTTTCTATAAAGTGAGCTCTGTCTAACTTATGGATATTTTCAGGCCCATCTGGCCTAAATTCTGCTTTCAATAAAAATTTATTTTGAGCTCTTATTTAAAAACTAATATTCTTGGATTTAAATATTTTTAAGGAATAAAATTCACATAATACTAACTTCCATTTGAGGGCTGTCTTGAAAGAATTTGAATGATTTTTTTTTTTCTTGGCATTTGCTAATCTCTTGGTCTGGACTCTGAAATTCTGCCTCCTGAATATGGAAAACTAGTTCTGCTTTGGTTCTGTGAAGGTTTTATTAAATGCCTGCACTCACTGTGACTTGCAGGAAGTTCTTGGCATCAGGACTTTGAAGTTGCTAGAGACATTGGGGTTGTTTTGGTGAATATTTCTCCAGTCCCACATCAACTGCCTGTTCTAGAAATTACCTCTGGAATTACTCTTGTGCTGCTTTACCTCTGAGTGTGTGATACCTGCATTATCTGAGGTGTGGGGTGCCAAGGGAATGGCCAGAGCTTGCTCCCAAGTGGCACATGGAATACTGGGGGTGGTTCTCACTCTTGGCATGGCACAGCCTGGGTTAAACTTGTCTTCTGGTGCTGGAGCTCCCTGCAGTACCTGAAAGGAGGCTGGAGCAAGGGAATCAAGAGTTTCCTCCCAGGGAACAAGGGACAGGATGAGAGGAAACTGCCTCAAGTTGCACCTGGGAAGGTTCAGGTTGGATGTTGGGGAAAATTTCTTTGCTGAAAGGAGTGGTCAGGCCCTGACACAGCCTGCCCAGGGTAGAGTCACCATCCATGGAGGGATTTAAAAGGGTGTGGATGTGACACTTGGGGACACGTGGTGGCTTTGGAAATGCTGGGTTAATTGCTGAAATTGATCGAGGAGATCTTTTCTCAATGTTAATACAACTGTATAATTTTATGATTTCAGAATTATTTTTATTTTCTGCTGTGAATGCACTGTGAGACTGGGAGGCTGCTTATATTGTTGGCAGTCTCTGGTTTTGTTCTATTTTCTTTTTAAAGGGTCACTTGGCAAGTGTATTCTTGCTTCCCAGCCCCCAAATGTGTTGTTAGTTTTGTCTGATAGTCAATGACTAAGTGCACGAGCAGCACAAATGTTGGACTGATAGTGCAGGTCACTGAGCTGTCTGAGCATTAAATACATTTTTATAAGCTCTGCCCTGAATTCCTTGAGTGACTGCTGTGACTGGGGCAGTGCTGTGTCCTGGTGCATCCAGCATCTCCTCGTTTCCAACCCGGCAGGCTGGGGGCCGTGTGCCCGTGCTGGACACGCTGGTGGAGCTCGTCACGAGGGGTCGGTCCATCCCAGTGCACCTGGATCACCTGCCCAGGCTGGAGGCCCTGGTGGCTGAAGTGCAGGCGTGGAAGGAGTGTGCAGCAAACACGTTCCTGTGCGAGAACTCTCCGTATTCCCTTCTGGAGGTGAGAGGCCTGGATGGGGATCAGCCTGCTCAGTCATGCATGGTGCAGGGACTCTGTGTGTGCCCAGGAAGGAGCAGTAAATATTAAGTATATTTACAGAATTGCTTTAGGATTACACAAACTATTTTAATAAGAACTTTTGTTAGTGACCTATAGCTCCAATAATAGTTTTAAACTTCTAAAATGCTTAAGATTTAGCTATGTTTTCTCTAGTCTTCTTAATCAGTGGCTAACAAGAGCAGGCAGTGCCAGTGTCTAACATTTTCCGTGTGAATATAGGAATACCGACAAATCTGTGGCACTGGATTAACTCCAGTGCATCAGGCCGAGCTGCAGGTGAGCAGGTTCCTACCTGCTCCATCCTCCTCAGGTTCAGGTGTGCCAGGTGAAGCTGGAGCTGTGTTTGCTGCCCCTCTGGAGCTGTGGCTGTGTCACACCTGCAGTCCAGGAGCAGTGTACACTCTGCCCAGCACTGAGGCCCTCTGAGCTCCCCTCTGTTGGGACAGACAGGAATGTAGGGCAGCCCCTGGAATCTCTGCTCTTTCCCAGGGTTTGCGTTCTCTCTCTCTCCCTCTCTCTCTCTCCCTCTCCCTCTCCCTCTCCCTCTCCCTCTCCCTGCCCTCCCCCCCCCCAGCAGTCTGGGTGAAACACAAGGGTTGTTTGGGTCTGGGCCTTTTACAAAACTGAAGTTCCAACTTTCCAGCTCTCCCTACCTTCCAGATAACCTCATCCTAATCCCTCAGATCTTTGATGGAATAACTGCAGGAACCCTGGTTCTCACCAGTTGCCTGTGGCTGCATCCAGGCAGGAAGGTGTGTTAGGAACAGTGCAGGTGTAACACTGCTGCATGTGGGACACTGCTGTTCTGTCCCTCAGGTGTTGTGTCCCTGGTGTGACATCGGGATGCTCAGTCTGAAGAGGAAGCAGAAGAAGCTGAAGGAGCCAGTGCCGAGTAGCAAGAAGAAAAGCACTAAGCTGGAGACGCTGAGCGACCTGGAGCGGGCACTCTCTGAAAGCAAGGACACTGCATCCGCGGTAAGTGTCAGATCTCTCCTAACTGGAATTTCTCCTGAGTTCCTTGAATCCTTGTTTCTGTTTGCCTCCTGTGCAGGAGTATGGCTTCCACCCTGTTTTCGCTATGCTGCTCTGCAGGATTTCTGGAACTGCACTTTGCTGTGTTTGCATCAGACTTCCCAGAATTGCTTTCAGTGGAAACAACATCTGTTGCTTTGTGCATTGAGCAGCCTCACAGTTTGCTAGGCAGTGCCTGTAGCTGAGCAAAGCACAGGAAAACAAAAAATGGACACCTGTTTTCCCCTACCATACCTAAACCTTATTAAAAATGGGATAGGGTTTGGCCAAGTCTGATCCTTTCAAAGAACACAATAGTCCAGCACCATTTATAATTAAAACAAACATTCTAAATAATTAAAGAAAACCTCATGAGTTATGGAGTCACTGAAACACAGCTCTGGGTGGACCAGACTCAGTTTCTGGTGGGGAAGGGCTTAATTCCAGCAGACCTAGTGCAGAGCCTCCACCTGGGCCAGGTAATGTCCTGTGGCTCATGAGATGCAGTAGGGGCTCATTGCATGGGGCTTGAATGTAATTTAATGTGGGATATTTAAGTTTTAACCTATGGAAACTACTTGAAACTTGTACTTTCAGTGCTTTGGTGTTGGCCTCTCTTGTCTGACCCCCAGAGCTGGAGCGGTGCCCCTGTCATGGCACTATGGGAACAGGCTGGGCCCTGGGTCACACTCAGCCCTCTGTGGCTCTGGCACTCCTGGCCAAGGAGACCCAGGGCACTCCCAGGGGCTGCACCCAGGAGAGGGAGGTCATTCAGCATGGCAGGGTTTGCTTCTGACACACGAGGGGAACCAGAACCTTCCCACACTCCCAACCCAGCTCAGCACCTGTGTGCACATCGGAATGTGCTGTGCCCCAGTCCCACATCTGCCCAGGATGGACACAGCTGTCTAACTTTTCCAGAGATTATTTTAGTCCAGGAATTAGCTTGAAAGCTATGGTGTGAGAAATAACCACTTCGTATATATCTATAAACCCTCCTTGGTATGTTTATATACATTATAAAATGCATAGAATTAATTAGTTGCAGCTAGTTTGCACAGCCTTTATGGAACTGAGATACGTAGGAGCTGTCTTTATAGGAGCTAGTGCTAAAGATTCCTGAAAAAAGGATCATGAACATCTGCAGAGAGGGTAAACAGCACATCCAGGGTACACCTGAACTTTGTCTGCTGTTCACAATCCCCAGAGCAAGTTCATAGGTCAGGGCATGGCATTAAGCACCGAGCAGCGTGTACAAAGTGAGGGTGAGAAGTACATTTGCATTTGTGAAAACTGCCCAGGAAGCTTTTCTGAGTGTCCAAAGTCAGACAGTTGAAAGACGCATTCCCAGAGCAGTGTTTGCAATCCAAACTTGCACTTCTTCAGGATCTGCTTGAAGGCAGACCGTGTTTTTGTATTACAAAACACAAAAGCTTGGAAGAGAGAAGGGGTTAGGAGCTATTTTTTTATGAAGGATTAAGCTTTTTCTCTCAGGGCCTCACGAGAAAATGGAAGGGAATTGAAGTCACACTACTGTACATCCCCAGTGCTGCCCCTCCAATCCCATTTGCTGCCCCACTGCACATCCCCATCCTTGCTTCGTTCTAGCGTTTAAAGCCCTGGAGGCTGTGTCTGTGGGGTGATGGAGCAGAGGGCACTTTGTTTGTAACAAGCAGTGCTCCCTTGGAGATGCCATCCTTTGCCTCCCTTTCAGATGGCCACGCTGGGAGAAGCGCGGCTGAGGGAGATGGAGGCGCTGCGTGCCCTGCGAGCAGCGAACGAAGTGAAGGCGCTGTCGAGCGAGGAGGACGCCGAGCTCAAGGTGTGTCTGTGCCAGAAGGAGCCGGCTGCTCCCATGATCCAGTGTGAGCTCTGCAGGGGCTTCTTCCACACGGGCTGCGTGCCGGTGCCCGGCGCCACGCCGGGGCCGCGCGTGTGGCTGTGCCCGCAGTGCCGCCGCTCCGAGAAGCCGCCTCTGGAGAAGATCCTGCCGCTGCTGGCGTCCCTGCAGCGCATCCGCGTCCGGCTGCCCGAGGGGGACGCCCTGCGCTACATGATCGAGAGAACTGTGAACTGGCAGCACAGAGCACAACAAATGTTGTATTCAGGGAATCTAAAACGCATCCAGGACAAAGTTGGCTCAGGATTACTGTACAGCAGGTGGCAAGCCTCGGCGGGCCAGCTGCCAGAGACAAACAAGGTGAGGCTGGACCAGGGATGGGCTTCTGGCACTGGGAGCACGGGGTCGGTGAGGACAGGGGGTGACACTGCTCTGGGTTTGGGTCTGCTGTAGCTCCCTACAAATCCCCACAAGGCAGAGGGTTTGTTCCTGCTCTACAGCTGTCAGGAGCTGGGTCCTGCTGTGCCCCTCAGCCAGGATGTGCGTGTGCCCCAGCAGCAGCTTCATGCTCCCTTCTGCTGGAGTCCAGGAACAATTCCTCCCAAAGAGCCTGTTTTCCCCTCTCTTCTTCCAGCTCTTGTGTTCTGCTGTGACACCACTAATGATAGAGCTCCTGAGGTATTGTTTCTGGAGTGCTTACTATTCAGTTGGTCTTTATAGTCCGCTCCTACAAGTATTCAAATAAGTGTTGAGAATTACTGACAGAGGCCCAAACTGTCCTGTGCATTACCAGCTTGGCTCTCAGACAAAGCTGTTTTCAACAAAGTGTCTTCATCCTTTGCTGCCTCTCCTCACTTCCACTAGACCTCCCAAGCTGAATATTCTGCTCATATTGCTGGGTTTAGCCACAGCAGCTGTTTCAGGTGGGGTAGTCAGAGAGTTTGTCTTTTTTCAGTGAAGATCTTTCAGCAAAAAGCACAAATAAAGAAGGAAAGGAGGTAAAGAATTTTCCTGAGAATAACAAATGCAGAAAAATAGCAGTATCTTCTGTGCTGTATGAAGAACATGAAACACCCCAAAATGAAATGTACTCTGTTGGTTTTACGTTTTGTAACACCTTAGTTTAGCTAGTCCAGTCCAGCTACAGTTAGGCTGTGTTTCTGTTTTCGCGTTCACTTACATTAAAACACAAACCATGCCACAGCTGACAGGGTGTTGCAGCTGCTTCTCATTCACCCAGCTCTGCCAGTGGCTAGTGGACCAAATTTTTCAAACAGTCAAGTCTAGATATAGAAATTAAAATATCTTTAGGTATATAAGAGATTTTTTCTGGTAATTTAGGACTGAAAGTATCATTTTGCTAGGTCAGCTAGTATAGCTGAAAAGAACTGGCCAAGATTTTGGAAACAGAAATTGATGTTTTGGCAAGAAATTGAAACATTTTTGTTTTATTTGCCTGATGGTGTTAGCTCAGCGTGGAGCTTTGAGGTTCCTCCCACCCAGAGCAATTTAACCATTTTTGAGGGGTCTGGACCTTAAGTCAGTAAACCTTCCAAATCAGGGTTTTTCTGGCTGAGCTTGTCTGGGTCCTTGTAACTACATTTCCCAAGTCAGAAGTCCCTGGGAAGGTCAGTGGAGGAGCCTCTGACCAGGCTCCCCTGCCTGGGTCCCTCAGTGTGCCTGAGCTGGGGACCCTCCTGAGCCAGGCCCCCAGCAGGTGTGAGCTGAAACTTCAGTCTCCATGGATTTGAGGTGGTTTTCTGGTGAATCCAGTGTCTCACCATGGCTGTCCTGTCCTGTGCCAGTTCTGTTCTCCCTGTCATCTGGGCTAATTCAGCACTCACTTCCACACAAGAAGCTCTTCAGTAACCACTGGAGTTGGGCTGCTTTGACACTGGCCAAAGTGAGGAATGTGGGTGAGTTTGAAAAATTCCCTTGAGAGCAGCAGTGGGGATTGGGGAGAGCCTTATTCTGCAAGGGGCCCAGCCACTTGGGTTAATGAGGCAGAGGGTGTTGTGGAAGGTTCCTGGTGAGATGCCCCTGACAGTGTCAGGAGGTGCAGGGTTTCCTGTTGGCCTGTCCCTGCAGTCTTTTGGACCAGATACAAGATTTCATTAGCTGTAAGAAACAAGTGTTGATCCTATCACAGTTATTCTGCATTTCAAACTCCATGTTTAGTGAAACTATCTGTGTTTTGTTTTCTAGGTGTCACAGACAATTGGGGCAATGTCATTCTCCATGCCTCATGACTGGGATAACAGAACCATGTATTTGCATTCTCCATTCTCTACAGGACAGCACTGCATCCCACTTCATGGTTTGTAATCTTCACTTTGGTTTGGGAGGTTTCCCCCTGCCCCTTCCTTTTTTCCCCCATGTTTGGTGAGGTAGAGAGGGTGTCCTGGTCACCAGGAAATGGCTGAGCAGGCCTGTGACTGCATAGCCCTGGTGGTTGTTTCTCCATCTCCTCAGCAACTTTGGAGCTCAGTGTCCAGCTTTGGCAGAGGGGTGGATTGCTCAAGGATAGAAATTTCCCACGTGTAATGAAAAGGTGTGGCACAATGGAATGAGGAATCAGGAAAGCTGGCCCCTTCCCACAGAACAGCTCTCCCAGGCTGTGCCCCAGCCGAGCTGCAGGAGGGGGAAGGAAAGAGGAGGGGCCACTGGAAGTGTAGGAGGTGGATGGGAACGGCAGGGATGTGGTGCTGGAAGCCATGGGATACTTAATGCACAGGACACGAGTCCATGTGAGCTTTGCTGCAGCACAACTGTCCAGCTGTCAGAGACTGGAGCTGCCCCAGCCCCCATGGGGTTGCTCTGCTCTGCTGGGGTCACTCAGCACAGGCTCTGGGCCATCCTCACCTCAGACTCAGTTGGTTGGACTAACAGACAAGCTGTGAATTGCATCATTTTATGACTGTGACAGAAATTATTTTTCATTTCTTCCCTCCTCATGCATAATGCTCCAGGGACACAAGTCTAGACTTCCCTTCATGTCTGTGCAGCTCAGTCCATACCAGTGCTAGAAAAGCCATTTGAGTGGAATGTTACAGTTCACATCAAACAAGGCAGTTCTTTGTGTCACCAGGTTTATTTTTCATATTTGAGTTGTAGTGTATTAATAAGCTGTTACTTATACAAAGATTTTAGCTTCCCCAGCTGGGACTGTTTCAGAGCTCTGCATGAGCTTAGGATCTTTGGAGCCAGTAGCAGTAGTGGGTAGTGATCACAGAGCAGGACCTTGTCATCAGGCTTATCCTCAGCCTTCCTTCCTCTCCTCTCATGGCTCCCTGTACAGGCCTCACTCAGTTTGTTCATGTTACTCACTCCTTAGGTCCTGAGGGGATTGTCACACTCCTGCAGCTCCTGAAGCAGGAGAATTTGCCAGGAATGATGGCAATGCCTTATCCTTGAACCAGCAGGGAATGGGAGCGTGGCAGGATACTGAGCCACAGTGCAGGAGCTTCTGTGCAAGCCTTTATCTTTCCTTTTACCCCTACTGTTAAAAATGAGCAGTCAAGAGGGAGCAGATAAGAACTAACTCATAGAATTGCAGATTTAAAGTCTTTCACCATTTTTTGTTGCGATACCAGAGATTTTTCATTACCTGTGCAGTTCTTGTCACTGAAGAATTGCTGCTGTGTCTCCTTGTGTTTCGCACTAGTTGTTAGCACCGAGCTGGACGAGCTGATGATGGAAGCCCAGCTGCTGCAGGTTTCTCTGCCTGAGATCCAGGAGTTGTACCAGGCCCTGTTCACGAAGCAGAGCCCGGCCCTGCAGCCAGAGCAGAGGCCACCCAGCACAGCCACAAGTGACAAGGCAAGTGTCCAACAGCAGCACTAAGCTGGGGCACCGTGGGGAAGGGTTGTGCCTCAGCCCTTGGGCTTTACTGGACTTTGTGTGTGTGGCTGCATTTCCATGAAAATACATTTTCCTTGTGCAAAAGGAGTCAAGAAGTTAGTGATAAATTAGTTACGAAATATTGAATACAATTTGTGGCCTAATACATTTTTGAAATTTAGGTATGTGTTTATGATCCGTCTCTGTACTTTACATACATCCATCCTGATTTCATAGAATTGCAGAATCCCAGACTGGCTTGGGTTGGAAGGGACCTTAAAGCTCATTTTGTTCCACCCCTTACCATGGGCAGGGACACCTTCCACTAGATCAGATTGTTCCAAGTCCCATCCTGGCCTTGAACACTTGACTCTTGTCCTATGTTGAGGCTTTCCAAGGGAGCTGCTGTGGAAGCTGTGGGCTCAGAGGTGGGAAATGAGGATGGTTTTCTCTCTGAGTTCTGTCCCTGGTGCCCAACCCTGCCCTTGGCTGCTCTTACACATCTCATGCTCCTGAAAATGCAGCACTGTCAAACACTGCACTTGTACTTAAACCTATTCCTAAAATCAGGGCATGAAATGACAGGATAATGGGTGTTAGCTGCATACTTCCAACCTTGCCAAAATGTGTTTCCCGTAGAATGAGTGTTGCCGAGGGAAGAAGGATGGGATTAGTTACATGGAGAGAAAACTGAAGCGGCGTTTCGAGAGAGAGACCTTCTGTGGTGAGAAGAGAGCGAGAGTAAAAAAGATGAGAACACCCAAAAAGAAGAAACTGAAATTGAGTCACTCAAAGGATCTGTGCAGTAACAAACTGGAGAGAGAGCGGGAGCGGCTCCTGGAGCTGCAGCGTTCCAGCGACAGCCACTTGCTGCCCTCAGACACGTCCTTCTCGGAGCAGGAGGACTCCGAGGATGAGGATGCCATCTGCCCAGCTGTGAACTGCCTCCAGCCAGAGGGGGATGAGGTCAGGAGGGGTAGACCCACCATGGTGTTCCTAGTGCTGGGATGTGGGACAGGGAGCTGCCCTGGGACTGTTTGACTGCAGAAAAGCTGTTCAGGAGGAGGGTGAGAGCCCCTGGCTAACCCAGGGCTGTGTCTGTGCAGTTGGGATGGGCAGGACCGACCCCACCTGCCCTGGGGCAGCCGTGTGGCATCAGAACATCTGCACACCATGGGAGGGGGCAGGTGGGGCCGTGCAGACACTGTGTCCTGGCTGCTGTTGAGGTACAGGTATGGATGGGCTCTGTCATGAGGGCAGTGCCTGGGGCTCTGCTCAGACCCATCCATGCTGGAAATGGAGAAGAGGGATGCTGAGTCTGATAGGTGGGAAAGCAGTGGGGAGACAAGGGAGGGTGTGCCCTGCCCACAGCCTGGGAGAGCAGGGAGCACAGTGAATATCCAGCACCAGCCAGCTGTGGATCAGACATTTGTCATGTAAATAGACCAGGAGCCCCAGGATGACCCATGAGTGTGGGACACTTTGCCTGGCCCTGCTCTGACCCCTGTGTCTGCTCTTCACCAGGTCGACTGGGTCCAGTGTGACGGCAGCTGCAACCAGTGGTTCCACCAGGTGTGTGTGGGCATCTCCCCGGAGATGGCAGAGAAGGAGGATTACATCTGTGCCAGCTGCGCCGGCAAGGACGCCCAGTGCCGGAAGTGAAACCCCCACAAACCCTTCAGGACTCGAGTAAAGAAGGTTCCCAGTTTTCCAGTTAAGCCACAGGGGCTGGTTTAAGAACCAGATTGCAAATGGTGCTACTTCTATCCTTATGGGATCATTTTCCAGGACTCAGAACAATTTTTGACACTTTTGTATTTTCCCTTGATCTGTTTGTGGTTGTTGAGGTTTGAGATGCTGACTGTTTGCAGGGGTTTCCACCGATTGGGAAGGCATTTGACAAATGCACCTTTATTGTACAGCATTCAGTTACCTCTGGGATTTACCGACGTATTTAATTCAGCTTGGTTTGGGTGCAAAAACAAACAAACAAAAAAACCCCTGCACCATGAATTTTCCAATAATCCTCTTTTGAGGAAATCCCTGTTTACTCTGTTAACTCTTTGGAGACTTTAGTTTTTTTCCACTTCGTTTTTCGTAGACTAGGTTTATTTATCTGAGCAATAACTTCTATGTCTGGTTTCAGTGACTGGAATGACAACTGAACAGCGTGTTGCTTCTAGCATTGGTTGATGTACAGACAGCAAATGTTAGATCCTAGTGTCACTGAGGGCCCTGTGATGTAGAAGACAGGAAAAAAAAAATCTGTAAAGTAATTGCCACAGCTGTATTTTGGCTTTCTCCTTTTTTGGGTAGCTTGTATCAAATGTTGCAGTTTATATTGTGGAATAAACCCCTGGTTATGTTATAAAATTAAATGTTGGTGTTTTTAGAGAGTTTGAAATGCAGTTTTATTTTCCTCTGAATCCACACTGCATCGCTGGGTTGTCTTAGCCAAGAAATAATCACCTTCCAACTAAGCAATTCAGAAGCTGTGGTGATTCTTGTCTGTTCAAGTTTGGAAGGAGGAGGTGAAAATGTTACACCAAAAAGAAGAAGG